>JAQFXN010000881.1:0-18058 GCA_034693365.1 Liacarus xylariae
AATTCATTTTTCTTAATTGAACAAAATTACGACTGCAAATAATTATTTTAAATAAAACAATAAATTCAAGCCTTACATATATATGTAATTTCATTAACTAATTAAAGAAATTGAGTGAAAATATTTTTATCCGTAGAATAAAATAAAAAAAATAAATTTTAATATATTCAGAAAAAATATAATACGATAATTATATAGTGAAACGACTGTTGAATATTTAATTTTCCAAAACACAGTGCGATATCTGTAATACATATTGAGACAAAAACAAAATTTTAATGTAAAAAATAATAATAAAAATAACAAAAAAAAATTAAAGTAAAAAAATTTTTTAATTCAGAAAAATTAAAACTTTGATTGAATATTCAGATCACATGTGGATTAAAATATTTATACAAAAGTGTATAATAAAAAGCATCAAAAGAATATCAGATCAAAAGAAAAAGTCTGAGAGCCTAACAGATAATTCATTGAAATAATAAATAATTGAACAAATAATAAGCGTATTATTTATTGAAAGGCGAGACTTATCGCACATTTTAATTGATTAATATTTATGATCTTTCAATTATTTATATGAATGTAAATCGAAATTAAAGAATTTTCTTTTTTTCATTAATGTAATCAAATATATTATTCCAAAAATAAAACTTTTCAATTTCGATACCTGAACTTAGATTTGGATACAAAGTTAAAATTAGAAACGAGAAGAAATTATATTAAATTTTATTGATTTAGAAATAATAAAATCAAGTTTTTATAAAAGTTTTCGACAGTTTTTATTCCTTAAAATCTATGCATACTTTATAAGGATTGCCGCGAAAAGAGATTAAGATTTTATGTATTGGTATTTGTTTTTTATATTTTGATTAAAAAATCAAAATCTATTTTTTTTGTTATAGAGTTAGGTCTCTTAGAAATTTTGATTTTTATTTCTTAACTTCAACTCGAAATTCAAGTTAATGGTTGTTCTCTCGAAATATTGACTTCCATTAAAAATGATTAAAAACTCTTCTTCTCTTCGAAAATTTAAAATTCTTGTCTCGATTTTTTGAATGGAAACTTAGTTTTTTAAGTTAAATAAAGAAAAATAAAACAATTTTCTTGTACTAAAAATTTTCTGGCGAAGTGTGCAATGATTTTTATACTAAACATCTTTCTCTCTAAGTGTTAGAGAGATTTGTCTATAAGAGTCAGTAAATAAGAAAAAGGAATATATTTTTTAATTTTTATTTATTTATGTTTTTTCCTAAAAATCATTAATTATTTTCATGAATGAATGGATGAATGAATGAATGAGAAGAAGGGATTTCTTTTTGCAAATGAAGATAAAAAATAGTTTTTTTTTTATTAAATTTGAATTGAAATTCAAAAATAGAGACGAAAATTTCAATACCAGACTAAATAAGAAGAACAAAAATTAGTATAACTTATTGGCAAAAAAGCAAATTTGTTGTTAACATAAATGTATTTGATTTTTCAATCCTAAGCTCTGATTGTCAGACAGTAATTCAATAGACAAACAAATATTGAGAGTAATAAATTGTGATGAGTCCCAGAGGTGTGTTTAATGGCCAGAGCAGATACATAATTGTATTTATAACCGACCCGTCTATACATATATGCAATCATTTGCTTGATTTGCTATATATCTATCTGACCCTAAAGTTATGTGCATTTGATGTGTTGGCCCTAAGCGTATGCCAAACGGTTGGCTCAGATCCTCTGGAGTTGCAATGAATTTATTCCATAGTTTATCCACTTTTTTGGGATACACTTCTAAAATAAGTTGCAAAATATAAATGTGTTTTGAATGCTTAATATATTATAATCAGCTCTCGTCTGTGTTGTGTCCCTAACAGACAAACTCCATGTAATAGTAGTAACAGTTTATTCGTTACAACCGAAACATATCTAAACAGAATCCAAATTATTATATATAATATTTTGAAAGAATATTACTTTTAATTCACTTCTCTTACAAAACATATAACAATTTTCTGTCTTTTAATCGTTTTTCATTTTGATTAACTAATAGTTAAATGATTAGGAAGTACTCCACGAAAGGATAAGGAGAAAAATGATTTTAGCAGAAAAACTAATTTTATATTTCAAGACACGTCCACTTTTGACCCAATATAGCAAATAATTATGATAATTAATAGCCTTATATAATCGGCTCAGCGTTTAACTCGATTTTTATTAGGAATTAAATGCACGAGAAATGTCTGCGATTATCCCTTTCCGATACTGTCTGTCCAATTCTCCTGCAATTTGTTGTCTTTTCTTGCTCTTCAAGACTTATTCTTTTAGACGAATTCCGCAATTTAGTGGTTAACCCAACGCTAGCTATTGGCGAACTGAGCAAACCTAAAGAACTTATTAAAAATTTTAATGCGCTCTCAACACAATTCTCCTCTTAAATGCAAATTTATGGTAAAGACTACAAGAGAGTCACTAATTAGATATCTTAACTAAATATCGATTCCGTCAGTTTATTTACAATGTATTCTCAGTTCTGTATTAGTTTTACATTTGCTCTTAAATTGTTTGTAAAAGTGAAATAACGTAATGAATATAAATAAATAAAAAAAATAAAATTAATTATTTATTTTACGATAAATTTTAGAAACACTAAAATACAGCGCTTTTTTCTCTCTTTCCCAATGAATATAAAAATTAGTGCCGAAATTATAGCCAAAGGATTGAAACGATTTCGTCGAGTTATGAAACATTTATTTCTGTTCAAAACCCATTAGAAATAGTCAATAAACCTGAGCTGAATTAGACCTTATCTTATAGTCTTCTGGTGTATAATATACTGATAGTTAGAGTAAAAACTTTTTTCCTTCTGATAATAAAAAATATTTAAGAGAAACCAAAAATTACTTAAAATACTTACAATCATTACAGTTCTATCCAATCATAAAAAACAAATAAATATTTCAAATGTTAGGAAAAAAATTCTTTTCTATGACTGAAAAGTCAATGACTTAAACGATGAGAGAGGGAAGAGAGAGAACGAGAGAGAGAGAGAGAGAGAGAGAGAGAGAGAGAGAGAGAGAGAGAGAGAGAGAGAGAGAGAGAATTATATAAATATTTTTCAGTAATATTTCTCCAAAAACTCAATTATTTTCACGAATAATCCTTACGACTGGGGAATGGATATGAAAAATAATAATTAATGACTTTTAGATTTGCAAAATAAAATTCAAAACGAATTGAATAATTGATTTTTTTGATATTTTTCACAGTAATAGTTAAGAAAAAGAAAATATCAAAACATATTTCGTGACATATCCTTCACTATATTTTTCTGCCCAGAGATTAATTCAAAGCAAAATAAAAAACAATAATAAAGAGAAGAAATTTGAATTTGAATTATTTTCAGGATTTGATTTTGTTCTCTTCACTTCTCTTAGAGAAAAGAGAGAAAAAAATTTTCACCATATTTTTTGTTTTTGTTCGTTTCATCAGATTTTTGGGGAAAATTTAATGTGAATGTGTCTAATCTGTCCAATATTTTGAGAACCAGTTCATCACCAGAACTTCGTGTAGGGATTACAAGGTTTGGCAATCTTTCAATGATTATATTTTTTTGTGAAACGCTATTAATTTCATTCGTTTCTTATTTCTTCTCTATATATACAGTATATATATTTTTCTTACTTTAATTTTTTTATTTCTTTTTTCATCGAAATTACAAATTTTAAGTCAATTCCAACTTTGAAGACAACTTATCAAAAAATACACAAAAACTAAAACAAAATTACAGTATATGTCTGACTGTTTCCTATGAAAAGATATCTAACTCTTGCTGTTTATTAAATGAAATGTGAAATAAGTTTAATATTATTTTTATTCTTTGTCTCTTCGAAAAACTGATAAGTCGTCAGAATATCTATGTTTAGTATAGGTTTTAAACAAAAATAATAAAAATTGCAATGAATTGAATGCTTGGCTCCAATTATAGCCTAAAAATCACTTTTGAATTATGCTTTCAATCACAACATTACGAGTTAATAGCAATTGGCAATAGGTTTAAGAGAAAGATAGAGAACAAGAAAGAAGTTTCTCTTTCTCTTTTAAACTGTTGGCAATGACCACACCGTGACGGGGCGGGTATGAGAAAGCCTTTAATCATAAACTAAAATCGCAAACTACACAGTTTTATACACACATAACATATCCGTCTTTTAAAATACCCTTAATTTTTAGCACTGTTTCCAAATATCGACTGAGCCTTAAAGGTTGCGTCGGAATTGCCTTTGATTACGATAGACAATAATAATATAATAAGAGGGGTATCGAACAACTTATAAAAGGGGAAGAATCCAACCATTCATCCGCTTAAATGGACAACATTACAACATATATATATATACTGTACTCTCCAATAACTATCTAGTTCATATTATATTTGCACCAGCATTAACTTTATGCACATTTACCGTCAGTTCCAGTCCCCGAATTTGATTAATGTTAAGGAATAAGATTTTTTGGTTTTGCTATTAATCTAAACAGATATTTCTCTTTTGAGAGATGTTTCTTCTCTCTCTTTCTTATCTACACTTAATGTGTTTGAAAGACTTCTTTTTAAACATTTCAAACAAAAATTGAATTTTATATAACAGAAAAATTTTATTAAAAAATTTATATTAACTTAAATAAAAAATATATAATTTTGTTTTGATTTAAATAGTTTCGCTTTTCTGAATCAAAAAAAAAAAATTATTATTTATGAGTTGAGACAATAAATTACTAGAAGTGAGAAGAAATCAATTTATTTTATTTTATTTTTTGTTCGGATTATTTGATAAGAGAGTAATCGTTATAAATAAAAATTATTTGATTTTCACTTATTTTTTCTTTTAATTTATCTTTAGTTCGGTTTCAATAAAAACAAAAAATTACTTTTGTTTTGATATATTATTTCAAAAGAAAAAGAAAGAAAACTTACTTTTAGTTTCCATTAAATTAGCATTGATTTTGAAAATTCTAATTCCTGTGCCGTCTCTGTGCTCTCTGTCTGACTGCTAGAGATCTCAATTGTTTTACCGAAAATAATTGATATAATTTTAATGAATGATTGAGGAA
This sequence comes from Liacarus xylariae, assembly GCA_034693365.1. Lineage (NCBI taxonomy): Eukaryota > Metazoa > Arthropoda > Arachnida > Sarcoptiformes > Liacaridae > Liacarus > Liacarus xylariae. Next base: position 5,098 of record JAQFXN010000881.1, read on the forward strand.
ATTATGGACCACTTTGTGTGTCGTTATTACTTCTTAGTCTCTAATAATTTCCATTTTGTGCACAAAATAAACTTCACTGAATATAATAGTTGTTAATCATTGGTAGTTCTCCTATCCCTCTCTCCCTCTCCTAATATTTCTTTTCAGTTATTCTTTAATATTTAGGGGAACTCTTATTTCATATAATGATATTATATTATATTTTTCTCTCACTCTTATAGCTGTAGTAAATCGTGTATTTAGTCTCAAACAACAATCAATCATTTGATTGCACACATACTATAATCAGTTACCCTCTAAAAAATCGAGAGAAATGTTTGGTTCGGTTTCGGGCGCCGCAGATGTGAATTTAGACAATTATACTATTTTTTGGCTTATTTACACATTCACTCACATTATATACTTCTCTGTTCGCCTTTTAGCGATACAAACGATACAAACAAATCGCTTTTATTGCCAATCGTTTCAAATCCTAATATTTTTCTTTTCTCCCGAAAACTATTATAACATTATATCTACTAATATGAGAAAAGAGAGGAGAGGGAGAGGAGAGGAGAGGATAGGAGAGGGAGAGGGAGAGGGAGAGGGAGAGGGCGAGGGAGAGAGAGAGAGAGAGAGAGAGAGAGAGAGAACTTTGATAAAGTTGCTATACATCTCTGTCCAACAATTATAAGCTGCAAATATTGCGCAACAATTATAAATATATAAATCACTCCAAACATGCGAACTAATGAAGAACTAGTAATTTAGTTCTGAAAAAACAAATTTTTGTTAATCCTTTTATCAAAACATTAAACCATAATTAGTGATTAGCAAACGTTAAGCAATTAAAACGTCAATATTTATCATTTCAGTAGTTCAACAAAAATTTACTTTTTTCTTTTTTATTTCGAAAATTTAATTTATATGATTTTATGCATAGAGTTGTATAAATGAGAAAATTCACAATTTTGTGGAAAGTTTCTCAAGGAAACTTCTCTTAAATATCATACTTATGCTGTATTGCTATAATAAAGAGAGCAAAGAATTTTGTAAAATCTTCCAGCACCACTTTAACCGAGGGTCTTCTGCATCTTTGATAGGCCGAAGAAATATGTCATAGAATTTATTTCATTCATTTGGATCTAGTTAAATAATTCATTATATCTAAATTTATTTAAATATTTTGATTAATAATTACAATAATATTAAAAATAATATGATTTTAAATTTAATTATAAATAAATTATAATAAGAATTATCCTTTATATTCTGGAATTATATTGATTGCAACAATAGATTTTTTATTTATTACATTACATTATTAATAGTTGCAATTTATCTAAAAGTTAACATGTGAATTTTTCAGAACATTTTCTTATCCAATATTCTGATCATGTCTAAATTATCGTATATTACATACATATCACTTCAACAAATATTGATATATAAAGAAATGAAATTACATCCGTGTTTTCAAGGCATCTAATTATTTGGTTCTAATATAAACTTAGATATAATTTTTAAAAATACATTTCAGGTATATATTAGTGAATGTTATAAATTGATTATTTAATTTAATAAAAACATTAAACAACTGGGAAAGAGTCAGTCGAATATAATTGTGGTCATTATTTTAGTTATCGAGAAAATTGTTAAGACATTAATATTTTGCAAATTACTCTCTCCAACTCATTAATATACATCAGTATTAGAATATTGGCCCCAATGGTTGGGATCTCTCCGCGTGAGGTAAGCAAATAAATGATCTCATACTCTAATACTAGTGTTCACTTCTCTGGCAACACAGCGCTTATTCTTCTCACTCTTATATATGATATTCACATTCATATATTCATTCTCTCAGCAGAAAGTGTGGCAAAACTTTTTTTCTTGTTTTTGTTCTCAACCAATAAACTATGAGCTACTGTTGATTTGTTATAACTTATGAAACAGTTATTGCCTTAAAAAAAATTATAACAACTCATCGTTATTATTCTCTCATAAGTTCCTTGGATAATAGTTGCGGACAGATATTGAGTGTATATGAAGTAATATATGTATGTATTTATGTATATTAAGCTTTAACTTATATATCTGTGTATATAATAAACTGTTCGTCTCTGAAGTAATTATATCATAAACTTTAGGCCAATAGTTATGCCATCATTTAGGCAGAGATGCATTCGACTCACAAGTCAGTAGTAATGTTTGTATCTGTGCTCACCTGAACCCTATGCCAACATATATTATCAATTGTATTGCCTTTCAAATAAAACTGTAGCTGTGCTGTACTTATAGTAATAGATTTTTTTTGGCCATCTCTCACTTTTTTTGGAGTGGCCTTTCATTGTACACAAAATTTAGTTTAATTTATTGTAATCTTTTATTTCTCTTTTAACTGCAAAATAGATAACTATAAATAATGAGTGAATAACGCGCACAGATATGAATGGATCTGAAGCACGTATGCTATGGCAATGGATAGGAATAGATGGCAATGGATAGGAATGGATGGAATGGCAAATCCTGATCATTTAGAATTATTCCTTTGGGTTCAAAACTTAAACACATTTAAGGAGCAAAAAAAAGGAATCACACAAATACTGTGCTCTCGTAATAGTTATACAACACAACAGCTCTAAACTAGTGGTGGAAACAGTAGAGTACATACAGTGCCGTATAGTAGAGTGTGTAGAGTATGTGTGCGACTCGTGAAGCGTATGTCGGGTCCTATTTGTAATCCAATCACGTATTTATACGCTTCATTCTAATTCCTTTTAGGGTCCAACTCATACAGTTCATGAAGCTTTCACATCACGAACAAATCAAATGAACAACACTGAGACTCACAATCCAAGCAAAAGATGCTGGTGTTTGGCTCTCCATGTCTTCTCCTATGTGTTCCTATGTGTCTGTGCATACGTCCAACTCTTAACAACCTTAGCTCTATTTGGCTTATCTTCACTAAGCAATGGTTGCAACCAATATATGGCTGGTGTGTGTGTGTGTGTTATGCCATCAATGACTGTGCAGTCTATTAATGTCATCTCACGTCTAGAGTAAAACACAGTAATCTTAAATGTTTCCCAAAAGCAGGAATTCTTATATATTGTAAAATAAAATAAAAAATCTTAATTTCTACGAATTGTTTTATATAACACACACTTTATATGACATAAAATAATTGCTTCGGAAAAAATTAGAACAAAATAGGCTTTAATTACTTATTTATTTACTAAATCCAGTAATTAATGGATTATTGCGCTATCAATAAAATATATTGAAAGGCTAAATATCAGAGTATTTTATTTTATTCCGGCGTTTCAAGAGATTAATTTGTGTGATAAGACATATTCGGATCAATTTTTATAGTTCTGTTTTTTCTAATCTTATAAATTTATATATTTATTGTCGACACAGAAAATATGTGCAATGAGTTTGAGTGACAATTATAATCGATTAGAGGTAACTATTTTGTGAGTATATAATACTGTCGTCCACTTTTGGTAATTAGCAAAATAAAAAAATAGTTAATAAAAAATATATTAAAATAGTAAACAATAAATATATGGCTTTTAATGCTCATTGCGTTCGTGTGTGCCATCAAATTCACATATAAATAGATTGGAGTTCATAGAGAAATGAATGCAATCATAGAAATTAGAGTTTCATTTAAGCAAAAATAAAAATCTAAGTAATAAAATGAAAGAACAAAAGAGGATATCTATGTGTAAATCGTAATGATCTATGAAACGCCACATCAAACCTCAATATCCTTAATATTGGAGTCACTGATGTGCAGAAGATATAAGTGCAGAGACAATGACAGAGCGAGAGAGAGGGAGAGAGAATGCAATGCATTTAATATGATATAATATAATAGAATAGAGTAGAATAGAGTAGTTCTGTACAGTAGTTCTGTTGTTATATAAATGATATAAACTTAACGAAACGAACGGAAACACAAAGTAAGCCAACATTTGTTTTGGGAGTCAAAACACTGCAATTGATATTTAGGCTGAAAACTAGACATTAGAGAAAACAATATTTTGTTTTCAAACAAAAACTTGTATTACATCTGCATTTAAAAGAGAATATTTGTGTTGAATGCAGTAATTTTCAATTGACATTTCCTTCGCTCCTCTGCTCCTCAACTATAACACTAATATTTTTAAAACATTTCTACTACTCCTCTATTGAATCTTCTGTCCAGAATTGTAGTGATTATGGCCAGCAATAAACGACTTTTTAAAAACAGTCATCGACTCTGTTGTAAATTATATATTTTTCATATTTAGTCTTATATTTTCTTCTTTTACTCCACGTATGGCTTCTCTGACTCTGTGTTGAAAAATAATTTTCTATTTCTATATTTTGTAAAACGATTACAATTATTGTAATTTTATTAATAGAACCACAAAAAAATGAAAGGGAGAGAAAGGTAGAGGTACAGGTAGGATAGGGAGGGAGAGGGAGAGAGAGAGAGAGAGAGAGAGGGCAGGAGTGAGACTAGGAGAGGGAGAGAGCAATGACAAAATAGATTTTCTGTAGCATTGCTTTACTTTTGGACTGGATTTAAATTAATGAGTACTTTAATAATTACCTGCAGTGGCAGTGAGGATGAGAAAGTCATTAGTTAATAATAATAGCTCTGATACTTTTTAGTGAATACTGAACTACATTAGAATGTCTTTGATTACATCACATACTTGTGTGACGTTTAGTATTTTCAGTGCAGACAAAAATAATTTTTAGTTATGTTATAATTATTGAAGAGATTATTCACATTTTATGATTACCTTTACTTCTAATAATGATCTTTTATAACAAATTTTAGAGAATAAAAATTGTTTTCTCTCTCCTCTTCTCTCTCTCTTTAATACAGGAAGTTATTTGAATTATAATTAATTTTATATATCTTTTTATTATTTTCCTTATTTATCAATTATATAAGAGTTTGTGTAATAATGAGAAATGAAAAATCTGTTTTTCTATTTACCGCAAAAAGTAATTCCAAGAATTTTTAATGAACACAAATTTCTCATACATTTATTTTAGGTTTTAAATGTCACTCAAACGACAGATTTCTCCTCTTATTTTAAATGTGAACATCAATTGGAAAAATATCTGAAAAATATTTTTATTTTTCGTAATAATTCTTTTCCCTATTTCTTAACAGACATATAGATAGACAGCGAAAGCGAAGTAAAAAAGAATTACCAAATGTTTTAATGATTATTGCGATAAAATAATCACTTAGTCTTCTCGCGCCATATAATAAAAAGGCTGGACTGGCAATGCAAGGCGTGTTATTCCAATCCATGATAATAGTTATAAACGCACAAAATGTGAAACCATATAAAAAATATGAATGTGGAGAGGGAAGGAGAGGGAAGGAGAGGGCTATCGAACAAAACAAAAGTAGTTGGAGTGAGGGATAGGGAGAGTAACAACTATTCTGCTGTTCTAAATGTATGCATTTGAGGACACATAGTGTCATATATTAATAATCATATCTAACATAAAAAATAGTAAACTGAGGGAAGAGAGTGTTTTGTTCTGTGAGTTTTGTGTTTTGATTGCACGCAAAACTCTAATATTGTATACAAGAATAGAGTGGGAGAGAGAATATTATGAGTGAAAATATAAGTATTAATATTTAGTTACGACGCTATAAATTAACTTTTGATTATTAATATCAATCAAAAACTCGTAAGAAATCATTAGCAGTAAAACAAAGTGATTATATCCTAGAGTTATGTTGACTAACATAGAAATACAAACAAACAATTGGTAATTGCCTTATTATAATTGGGAATCACAAATAAAATTTTGTGATTCAATACTAACGAATTCCTTATCTTATTTTTCAACAATTCCTCTTCGCTGAGTAACTGATCTCTTCATAGAGTCTGTGTTCCACTAAAGCCTGGATTGAGTTTATAAATCGTATGCTCTTCTCAGTCACTAAATTATTTATTTATTTATTAGTTGAGATTGTTTTACAATAAGTGGTTTTTAGTTTGTTTCTCCTTCTTCTCTGTGCAGTCCTTTTAAGGGTGAACTTCGAACTGTTTTTAATGCCAACAGAATTATTAGCTGAATCTCAAATCTAGCATTAAGTCAGAAGAAGTGCTTTAAAATTGCGAAACGAGTCCAAACTCACGTTTTTAAGGAAGGGCTAGCAGTCGAGGCAGGAAATTCGTTTTGGCCCACTATATGACCCCTTCCTCCTCCATACAAAGAATGAGCCCGACATCAATTCATTCATAAAACAGTGCATTACAGGTAAATCTAACGCACGGCTCAATAGTTCACTGTTTATATATCACTCGATTCAATAAATTCTTTCGAAAACTTGACCCCAAAAATGTTTGAGCGCTTATAAGCGACTCGTTTGGCTCTGGCACTGGCAGTTGTGCCCTTAGACCTTGTTTTTTACAGCATTACAGCATTGCTTCCTATGTAATGAAAATTCAATTAATATTTCGTTTTTTGAAAGGATTTACTCCCAAATCATGAAAGAAATTATTGAAAGAAAAGAGGAGAGTATGAGAAAAATTGAACGATAGAAGCAATGAGAGGGTATAGAGGTATTGGGGCTGCTATTAAGCCATTAATTTTTTGTTTCAATATATTGTATTATACAATAATATTAAACTGAATAGAGAGCCAATGCAAAGGCAAGGGTGAGATTCAGGAATTTCAATATTATTGCAATAGTTTAGCTAACATTATATGTCGACCCCTTTGCACAAAACACTCTTTGGTCGCACCACTACTTATAGCCTATAAATAAAAAGATTCAAGAATTTTTCAAAACATTTAAACATTTTGTCAGTGAATATGAAAACTAAAAAAATAGAAGAAATATATACAACAGAAGTGCAGTTTGTTTGACCTGAAAGAGAGGGAAGAGAGGAGAGAGCGAGAGAGAGACCGATAAGTTGAGTGCGACTCGTATGAGAGGGACTCAATGGAACGTCACATAGCATTCATAGCATTTAGTATTTGGTAACAAACCGTACAATCGGTACCCAAGAGAACCCAAGAGCACCGAAGAGAAAGCGCGTTCTGGAGAACCGAATTGTGAGAAGCATTGAGTCTTCGCTCATATGCTTTGCTCTATTGGCACAACTTGTTCAGCGGCTTTGTGTAGAGACAGAGTCTGTGGAGCTGTGTTGTGCTCCGGCATAGCTGTGCTATAGCTTACCATTAGTTACAGGTTGGCGTTGGGCTTTCACTTTGTGGCACTTGTCTGATCAATCATACAAATGACTCCACGTTTAGCTTCTCTTCCAATGTTTCGTTTTGTCTCCTCTCTATTGAACTTATCATACAATAAGAGTCCTAAACAGTGATAGTCATTGAATAGCAGATATCGTGCAGAAATTGGTGGATGCGGTGTTGGCATGTGATGCATGTGATGCATGTGATACCACTTATTGTTAGAATTATTACTAAATAAAAGGCTTTTATAATGGAATTTATTGATAGCAATATTACCTAAAATTATATATAAAATAATATTAAAATACAAACTCTCAGAGAGTTTGCTCTCAATTAACTTTCCAATTATGTAATACTATTCACGTGTTGTGTTGGGTTTGTAACAGTTTTTTTGGAGAGATGAGGCGTCCGTTCACCTCAATTCTGGTCACAACTAAATAGCTTCACTAATAAAAAACTCAGTGATAGGGAAAGAGGCGCTCTTTTTCTGCCTAAATGACTAATACACACAACACACAAACCAACACTCCCTTCACTATCAGAAAAAATAATAAAAAACGAGAGAAAATTTTGCACGAAATACAAGTCCTCACTCTTTTATTTTAGTTTTATTCCAATATTTCTTATCGTGTGTCGAAAGACTATATAAAATAAACTGAACGCCAATAAACAGTTATCTCTGACAGTAATAGTGAGTCTGATTTTCAATACAATAATATATTAAAGCGCTTTAGATATAATTCATTGCACACATAAAATATAGGAATAAATTAAAAATTAAATCTAAGGTGTAATCTCTGAAAAATAAGAATTTTATGAATCAAAACCAAACTTTCAACTTATTTGAATGTTTTCGAAATGCTTTTATCAAAAATAAGAAACACATTCTTAAAAAAACTTCTTTTTTCCCGACGACTCAACTGACTCTTGATTTCTCTAGTTTTAAATGGTTTTAAATGGTTTTAAATTCTAAAATAGTTGATGTCATCCATGGCTCACATGTATATCTGTGGGCATCATATCTTTCGTCCTACGATATATCGAGTGCTGTGTGTGTTTGAAGTCACGAATTCCTACACTCGCGATGTTCGCCGAGTTCTGTAATCCTAATAGAGATTATATACTGAACATTGAGTATACTATAAGTTCTAAAGATTTTTTAAATTTTTATTTCATCCCCTATTTTGCCCGAACACTGAGAGTCCCATCTAAAAGCACAGCCACTCCAAGGCTGGGGCACATCAGAGTGCAAACCTGGCTCAAAAAAACTGTTGGCAAAAAAAACTTGTTGGAAAAACTTGTTAGAGTAAAGTTAGAAAAAAGTCATTATCGTATGCTCCAGGCTAATCAGCCCAGAATGCAAACCAAACCAAAAAGGTTTTGCTGCACAAAAAATATTCTCTAAAGATTTGATTAAAATCGATGCTCTTCTCAGCAGCTGATTGAGTGAGAAAATTAAACAAAATATTTTATAGATATTATATAAAATATAATAATTTTCTTTAGGAAGAAAAATAAAATTATTTCCAACTTTTGTAAAACCCAAACAAAAATAGTTGTCTTACTTTTTTCTTATTATTTAAAAAGATGAAAATCGTGACCAAAGTATACTCACTTTGATATTCATCGCCACACAGAATAGGAGTTTATTCTCTTAATTTTATTTTTAATTGAAAATTAAATTTTCTTAACTCAATAATAACGAAAAAAAAACTATAATATTTTGACGACATTTACTGTAAGTTTATGTTCAAAAAAGGGAAGAAAAAATAATAAAAACTAAGTAATTCTTACAAAAACAAAACAACAAGATGCAGAAACAAATGCATTTTTTCATTGATGACATTATATTTTTTGTGGATGTCTTTCATAGAGTTTGTAAAAATGTTGTAAAAATGGTAATGAATGGAAGAAAAAATTGAGTGACTGTTACGCAAAAACCGTAATCAAGTGCACAAGAATGCATTGGAGAGTCTGCCGGTGCCACTACTTGGATGGCCTGCCTGTGCGCCTCACTTATGCACATTTAGCTTTTGCATTATTCATGCAATGTTTCTCTCTTTCTCTCCTTTAGCTGTATATTCTGTATATATTGTAGTAGTGATGCCACCATTTCCATCGTTCAAATAAGTTTAAAGCCCTACAGGCGCTGTGTGTAAACAAACAAAACACTTGCATTGAATAACTATTTTTGCATATTTTAAGTTGTGATGAAAAAAACTGGAGTATAAAGAATTAAAATGCTTTTCAAGATTGTTGTGTACAATACAATGTGTTTTTGAAGGAGTTTTTCAAACTTTTCTTTTTAGAATTAGAATTGAATGGAGAATAGAAATGATTGATATATGAAAAAAATTACTTCCGATTCTTATTCAAAGCCCAAAAATAAGATTGTGTTGATTAGAAGCAATTGTTTTATAAGAATTCACCACTTTTTAAATATTACTTAAACCTATTAAACGCTATAATTTACAGTAATATTATGGAAGAAAATCTCGAATAAATATTATTCGTTACGAAACTAACACTAACTGTAAAACCCTATGAAAAATAATTTTATTCAAGAAAATAATATGGATATAAAATTTTGCGCTAAAATTACTGAAAACATATTTTCAAATCTAACTAAAGCACTAAATTTATTTATCACTTATAAAAATTTTCTGTGTTATGGCCTTAACATCAAGATTTTTTTTTCTTCATTCGCTTAAGTTTTAAGCAAAAATTTTTATTAAGAAACACTAAAAAAACAGGTGAACGTAGATTTATAATAAATTAAGTGACCTTGGGCGTTCAAGTTATTCCGAAAAGTTTGTGGTGTGTTTGCGTCACTAACGTAATACAAATTTTTTATATTTTTAAGTTTTATAAAAGTTAAGTCAATCCTATATTATGTTTAAGCGACAAAATAACTCGAATAAATGTATGGAAAGCGCCAGAAATTTTATTTCTAAAATAAAATATAAAAATAATTTTTTGTTTCTTTCTTTTCTTATTTTACATAAAATGAATGATTTTATTATTTTTCAGCTGAAATTTCGAAAGCGTTGTCTTACTTTTCCTCACTATATAACCAGAAATATAAAAAAAATAAAACTAAAAATATTAGAATTTATTAGTTTACACAAGAAATTTAAAGGTCGAGGAAAATATTGCGAACATTATTTTACAGTACTTTCAGTACTCCTACTCAACAATTGTGTGTTAAAAGCCATCGATATTTCTACCTCACTATCCGAAGCTATTATTTAATATTTTTTAAAACAATTGTTCGATAGAGAAAAGTGTTGTTAATCGTCTGTCTGTGCCATATATATCAGTGAAGAGTATTTTTTTAAACGTTCATTATTTCCTTCAGCTATTCATACATATCTTTGTCGCCGAAGAAATAACTAAATCTTAGAGCAAACCTCTCGGTCGACAATATAATGGATTATATCGATCGCATGATTGCTATGATTGCAATGCCTTTTGTTTGTATTATATATGAGAAGAAAAACAGGGATTAGTTGAGAGGCAAACGCAATGAAGAGCTTATTATATGATGAAGTGCTGTACACACATATCACAAATTATGGTTCACTAAAATTCTTTGCATTGGACTACTTGTGTCCACAGACTGGCACAGATAGGGACAGAGACAGACATATGCGATAGGAGAGGAGAGAAGAGGTTGGGGAAGAGCCAGAAGATCTAATGAGCAATAGTGAGCAATAGAGAGCACGTCTCACATTGAAATTAGTGTGCGATAAGCCTTTTTGCAACTAATAGTTACTAACAATTCACTACATAAGCCATACATTGAACCATTAAAACAGTGGCGAACGCATAGAGAATATGAGTGCAATAACTAATATCTCAACGATTCGCTAAGAATATGACAAAACATATATACAGTGGTAGAAGAGTTATTGCCAGAGCTTCTGACAATTTTTTATTTAGTCATATAATGTCAATAATAAAAATTGTTCGCCAATTGTGTTAGTTTTGTATCGTTTCCGCGATCGCAAACTCTTCTTATTATACGTAATATAAACAGAATTAATACGACTTATGTTTAGTAAATTGTTTTATTGGTTTGCATTTCGCGACTCAACACAAACTTTTCGGTTTAGGTATCTGTTTTCGGTATAATTATGTCTCTATTTTTCAATTTTATATTTTTCTTTTAGTCTTTTAGTGTTTGAAATCAGTATTTCTCTCTGCGCTAACACAACGGAAAGAACTAACGAAAAATAGGCGGTAAAGGCTGTGCATAAAAGTTATATAATGTTATGTTATATAACATATAAGTTATGAAAATAAAAAAGAGTCCAAAATATCGAAGACGTGATTCGGTTTCGCGGCATTGCGTTGCATAGCATTTGTCGGGCAATTTGCAGTAATGAAGCACAAAACAGGCACAGGGGCTGAGGGGAGAGAGAGATATCGTCAAAAAAGTGAACAGAGCGCGAATGAAAAGTTTTCTGGATGGCTGTGTCTATGTGTGTGACTTCTCTCATGGCTCTACGCCATGGCTGCTATCACTCCTATGACTGCTATGGCTGTTAGGCCTCCAATACATGTGACCCCATATTCGGTGACTCTATGACAAGCAGTCACTTTACGTTTTACTGCGAAAATGTCATCAAAAATATATTACTTATTACTAATTTCGAAAACAAAAAATACTAATATTATATCTGATATACAATACAAATGAAAAAAATCATAAAATAAAAAAAATTTGACGACCATTTGAACAGTTCTCCCATTTTTTACAATTAACTGAGAAAACACTTCTATGAATTCTAATTAATATATAATACCTGTATATAAATAATATAATTTTATACAAAACTATTTTACAACAGTATATTGTAATATATTGTTAAAAGATTCTCATTTAAAATTCAAACCTAATATTTATATATATTTTCTGTATATTCTTATCTCTAATTAATAGCAATACTTATTAGTAATTACAGTAAAAATTGAAACGTTTTTTGTATGTTATATACTGTTCTCTGTTCTCAATTATATTTGCAAATTTCTATAAATACTTTAATTGGTATTTCATGCTCTTTTCATTAACTTTTATTTAATTCTACAATTATGCTCAAAAAGATACTGTACCTCTCATTCTAACCTGTTTCATATTAATCTCCAGCTAATACACAGCTTTGTATCTAAAGGTTGGAATAAATTTTTTTACACTATATTAATAGAGACTCCGAGTGTATTAATTATGTTTATACAAAAAGGTAAAAATTATTATTTTTATTTTATTTTAAATATAATAGAAATTTCGCTCAGATTATTATTATGTTTTATTTTTAACATGAGATTTATTATAATCTCTTTTCTAATTTTTTTCTTTTTCTTTTAATCTTTTTATTCTTAACTTATTTTAATGGATAAATTCAAAAGTTTTGAAAAGAATCAAAACATATTATTAATTCAATGTATAAAATAATCTTTTTCTTATTGATATGACTTCGAGTCTAAATAACTTTATATTAATTGAAGTATATTTTCAAAGAAATCATGATTACCTTTAAATGTTTGGACAAATTCTGGCGATAATCACATATATTTCTTCTTTATTTTTTGTTTTTAGAGGTCAATCAATTGGCAATGATTTGTTGCAATCTATAACACGATAAAAGATCTTGATAATTTCATCCCTAATTTAATGTCTTGACTTACATTTATTTGAGTGAATATATAAATATATTGGATGTGCAGTCTAGTCATCACCAAAGTTGGT
>JAQFXN010000882.1:0-18045 GCA_034693365.1 Liacarus xylariae
TATTTCATTAATTCTAAGAAAACTTTTTATCATTTTATAGAAAACTTTTTTCCAAAGACTAAATGTGTTAACTGCACTACAGATTTAGAATTATTTAGATAGCATTCGCGTACAGAATATCATTATTAAAACCTAACCGCGCCAACAATACCAAGTTTATTTTCATTTTTTATCCGATGTCTAATCATAATAAATAAATCATAAATACAAACGAAAAAGATTTTTCTAAATTATATATCAAAACATTTTACATAAATTCTTAAAATATAATTTACGATTATTAAGCTTATAAAATCTCAAAAGTTATAAATGCATACAAAAATCACTTGACATAAAAAATTATTAAACAATTTAAACCAGGGATATGGAAGGGGTTCAGCCATGTGAATACCCCATGTAAAAAAATCTCTAACCTTACATCTGTGGACAGATACTGGCGAGTGGTTACACAAACTTGCGAAAAACCCCTGACTTGGGTCGCCTTTCCTCATCCCTGGTTTATACTCAAACTTCTCTATTAATTTTAAGATAAGTTTGTGGCACTCCATCACTGATGTTATTCTTTTTTAAAAGTGCTCTTAAGTTCATTATTTCCAGTTCTAATGAATTGACGTAAAGATGCATTTCTGCCAATTCTTTTTCAACTCTTTCTTTAATTTTCTTCTCTTTTTCATAACTGTGTTCTAAAGGTGTTTTCACTGAAATAGCGATTCCTTAAGTGAAAATAAAATACTTTGTTAAATGACCACAACTATGGCACAGGTATTACACAATTTTGTTAATTTAGAGAATTGGGATATTGTATTGTATTTTAAAAGATCAGTTGAAGGCTAGGCCTTAGACTATCTAAGGCTTAGATTCTAAGCTATTGCTTAACAATTATAGAAGTTATTTAGAGCTGTACTTCGGGCACATTTTCAAGAATATAACTTTTATAACATTCTGTGATATAATCAAGAGCTAATAGGAAGTCTATGATGAAAGGCAAGTTCTTTCTCGAAACTTAATGCACAGAATTCTTATATTAATTGAGACAAGAAATACCAAATTTTATTACTTAAAGAATATTTATTATAAGTTTATATGTTTTTTATTTCAAAGTTATACATACCATGTATTACTCGAATGATTCGCCACAAACGCAATACAATAACTAATCCGATATATCGTAAAACGTCCTCATGTTTTATGAAAATGATATCCAAAGTCAGTGAAGTAATTATTATAAAGGCATCAAAAAGTTCTGCCTTGTGTTGAAAATATTCCATTCGAAAGGCATAGACTTTCAACATAATCTCAGCCGTGAATAAACACAGAATAACAATACTTGAGTAATGCAATACCTAAACAATAATCGATATTATAAATGCTTAGTGTATTCTCAGATTCTTTAATAAAGAATCTTTATGTGAGAAATTCATATGACATCAAAATGATTTATATAAAGGGCATTGAGTAAGGCTTACAATTTTGTTAGAATGAAAGTTAGGTTTACTATTAATTGCAAAACAATAAAACGAAATAATAAAATTGTAAAAATCTTAAGCTGAGTCAGGGATGAGCAAGTTCAAAAGTACTAGAGAGGGTCTTATAGGGGATATCGAATATTAAATGGTTTTCAAGATAAGTTTAAAAATCGGAAAAACACGACAGTGTCAAAGAATAGTTTTTAGATTACCACAACATTGATCTACCTAAGTTTATAACAGGGATGCTCAAAGTTCGAAAAGATTAGTTTTGTCAAAATATAATTGAGGGACCATTCCGGGCTGTGACGTCACAAATCTCCAAAATTTTGGACAAAAGGTCCAGGTGGAGAGGTGTTATTTCGCAATCGTCAAATTCTCACAGAATTTAATTAAAAATGACGAAATTTAACATAATTTTGACGAATTCTGAAAGGATTCACTAGATTTTAGCAGAACTACTATGAATTCTGTAGGAATTTAGCAAAATTTGGCAAAACTCTGGTATTTTTCACCGAATTTAGACCGAATATTCAGAAACCCGCACAATTTCGGCCCGTTTACTAGAAATTGTTATTTGGAGGGTGGGGTACCTCGAAGAGTGCCTCTAGGGGTATCGGGTCAAAATGCAAGGGAGGTATTCCGGTTTGTGCCTCTTGCGTATCCCTGGTTTATAATGAAATTTTTAGTCATTATTCTGAATTATAACATAATTTAAAAACTTAGTATTGCAGTTAAGATATTATCAAGATCCCTGGATCAAATTCTTTATTATTTTTGTGCTCATTTTCAATTTTGTTTAAAATTTGGAACACTTTAACATTTTTTATTATCTCTATATCTTAAGCAATATTTATATTGAATTGAATTTGAAAATTGATTATAACTATAGACTAAACAATTTCGGAATAAAAAGTGTTAAATTTCGTTCGTAAAATAGTAAGAAAAACACTGAAAATTCGGAATAACATTTCGGAATTAAAAATGAAAATTCTAACTATTTTAAGGAAGAGAGGATAAAAGTTGGCACTTTTAAATTTTGATAGCCTTTGTTAATTTATAAATTGGGCCCTCAAGAGACTTACTTATCTGATTTAATGGACAATTTTTTCGGAATACAAATAAAAGAAAAAGTGAAATATAGTAAAAACTTAAATCTAGTCTATCTCATTGACAAAATCAAACTTTCTGAATAAAATAGAAATAAAAGTTTTTTGTCTAATTCAATAAATGTTTATCAAGTATTTTACATTTTCTTAAATTTATTTTATTTTTTTTTATTTAAGGCAATGATTTTTATTCATTTTTTACCACAAAATTCTTCGTAAACGCATGTTTTTCGGACTAATTTCGCAATTATCGGAAAATACAAATTATTTTAAAATTTCCGAATTTTCAGAACGTAAAAGGTCTTATTTTAATCGTTATCTCCTAATCGGTGAAGAATTCCGTAATTACGAAAGGCTCCAGGAAAAAAGTCGTATTTACGAAATTGTCTAGTCTCTGATTATAACACCAAGCTATACAATTTTGTGGATAAGGGCCAATTTTCTAAAATTTGGCTCTTCTCAGCTCTAAAGATAAATCTTTAATTTTTTATATAATTGCGGTGGGATATTCAATATATTATGCAATTGATTTAATCAATTCAAAACAATCAATTATTTTTAATATTTTCAAAACTAATGCCAAATTAAACTAAACCTTGTTTTATATAAACAAAATTCTCAGTTTATGTTTCTCATCCAAAAATGGGATTCAATTTTTTTAAATTTTGTGTTAATATTTTCTGAGAATTGAGTTTTGAGGAAAAGGGTTCAGTCAAGTGTTTGCATCTAATTCTTACCTCTGCCACTGTGTGTGCCGTCGAATGCGATTCATTTAAGACTTTTTGATGATCTGGATTTGATTTGACTTCTGTTTGATATATTTGCAAATCTATCATAAGCTCAATGACCACAATAATACAGTCGAGGATTACTAAACCAACGACTAGTAACTAATTTGAATTCAAAATAAATCTATTTTTCAATACTTTTGTTATTACAGTAATAATGAATAAAATTATGAAAACAAGTCATAGCAGACAAAAAATGAGAATTTGATCCAACAATAGAGTATTGTTGGAAATCGGGTGTAATTATGAACCAAATAAGAGGTTTAAGAGCTATAAAAGTGCAAATCATTTGCATGAATTGAGAACTTACGTGAAAACGATAGGAATGGAGTAAATGTTTCAGATTATTACGACACGACTCGTTAAGACTACAAGAATTTATAGAATCACTAGAATCTATAGAAAGACTCGAAAGTTCTTCGTCGCGAACACTATTCTTCTTGTGTTCAGTCATTTATTTTATAGTTTGTTTCAATTCATTAACTTTTTTAGTAACAAAATGTTTTACATTTACTGATTAGGATATTATAAGTTAATACACAATAAAAATAATCTTTGCACAAATATTACACACTTTAAAGGATGCGAACTAATGACAAGTGGGACGAGAGCTAAATATATCCCTTTCCTCCTAATTAGAAAAATAACTTTAAAAATTGACATTTAAAACAAAAATTCAATCTATAATTAAAATATTTATTAAAAAAATATAAAAAATTTAAATTGAAAATCAATTATTTCAAAACAAAAAGATTATAAAACTAAACTATAATAATAATAATAATAAATAAATATTTTCTACAATACTATTCAAGGATTTCTATTACTTAACATTTAGTTCTATAGCTTACAGTTTATTAAAGTTCAGAAATCAGCACAATATTTGTTCATTTTATTTAATTATCGCACTTTTGATAAAAAGCTATTGCATTCAGAAAATTAAGAACTCATTAATATTTTTATTTAAATTAATTTTCAAACAATTAATCTTTTATTTTCTGATTATATTTAAAACGAATTTAAATGAATGAAAGTTTTATTAAACAAAAAAAAACAAAAAAGAAATAATTGAATATTAATAATAATTATAATAAAGAATCAAAATATATCTCAATTTTACATAATTTTTTCAGCGATTATTAAAATTATTTTTAATGATTGGAAAACACATTTCGAAATATTTTACAAATCAAAACACTTGTTGTTCAGAAAAGATAATAAACAAAAACTAAAATAGAATTAGAAGTAAAGTTGAGTTAAATAAATACTAAACTCAAATGTTATGTTCACTAATCAAGTGATGATTCAATTTGTCTTTTCTCTTAAAATTTCGGCAACAGATTTGGCATTGATATAGGACTCCGACATGAACTTCATTGATATGTCGCCTCATGTTTACAATCTTCTTGTGACAAAACGGACATTCGCTCCTACTATCAGTATATATGGGCTGAAAACCGAATGATCTCAAAGACGTTCTTATGTTACCTATCAATCAAAGGACCGAATGATTATATTTGAATACAACTCAACAATTGTTTTGTTTTTATTGTTTTAAGACTTAGATTATTCTTATTATTAATTTATTTTTATTTCAATAGTTTTTGTCAAATGAATAAGAAATCGATTAAAAAATTGAGAAATATTTTAGTTTTATTTATGAAACCGAAGACCAAATAATCAGTATTTAATAATCACATATATGTCCAAAAATATAATGCAAAGTATGAAAAATCAAAATTTAACTTAAAATAAATTAATCAATGGGTTCGAAGAGTAATAGGAAATGAAATATAAGTCATATATTGTTATCCAATCGCGTGCTTTAATTTTTTATGCTCTTTAAGGTAATCCTTCCTCGAATATGATTTCAAACATATTTCACACTCATATCTCTCTCGGTCTGCATAATGTCTGGCCATATGTCTTCTCAAACTGGAGTAAGCGGTGAATGTGAGGTGACAGAGATGACAAACACATATCTTGCCTACAATTGACAACAATAACAGCAAATTATTTTCAAACTATACTCAAAACACTTCTAATAAAAGTCCCACAAGTGCTCAATAACCGACTATTTGGCAATGACTTAATCAATGTTAAACTAAACTAATCGATAGCCTATTGTCTGATAATATTCGCGATAATTAACAGTTCGAACGATAAATATTAAAGAATTTGTTTGCGTTTACTCTAAGGCAAGGATTCGTGACTTTGATTGGAACCGAAATTAATTTCAATAAATTGTTTATCACAACAATAATGATTGGATTGGAGTTGTGTTAAGAATAAATCAAACACTAATTACCCGACTGTGCAGAACTGGGTCCAGCGATTGCACCCGAATCGTTAGGACTCGACAGCGCTAGGGATGAGTCCTCACGTAATGCCAGTGCGCTCTGTGTCGGCGACTCATCGAAGGAAATAATTGGCTTAACGTCTGATAAATATTTTAACACAAATGATATAAACTTTTTTTAACTCAATTAATTCAAACAACACTTACCGAACATATCGTCCGATTCGTCTTCGGTTTCATTGGTGGGCAGGAGTGCCAGCGTTGAGCTGTGGTCAGCACTCGATGGCCACGACTCTGATTGCTATAAATATTCCATTAAAATAGTTATCAATCAATTGAATGGTTCGAGTCTTACATTTCCATTATTGACGCGTTGTTCACATTCAACGGTAGGTTCGCTTTGAGTCTCTAAATCCGTTTCCTTTTCCAAGTGTTGTAGCGTTTGTCGTCTTCGAGTTTGTATGACATTAAAGCTCTGGGAATCGGATTTATTTACAGTTTTGGTCACATTTGGTTCGGACATTAAAGATCGCGAGTCTTTGCTCGATCGCGAACACGAGTCAATGGCCAGTGAATTGTCTTTTGTCTTCTTTGTAATCGATGTGTCGTCACAACTGTCTTCACTTTGAGACGAGTTGTGTTCACTTCCGCCAGAAATGGAGGCATTCGTCTGATTATTGCCTTTTCGTCTCCGCTTTTTGCGGGTCAGACAACCGGTCGAGACGTTTGTCGGCTGTGAAGGCGTTTCGTTTGTTGTCTTAGTGTTGGACAGAGCGGTGGGCACTGTCAGTGACTCCGCCTGTTTGTCGTTCACTTCTGTGAGTCCCTTAACTTTGAGCACTTCGGCGGCCTTCAGAAGAGCCGCCAATTGGTTCTGAGAGACATTCACTTCTCCGCAATACATGAAATTGATTATTGCCTTCAAGTCATCGAAACGCATGTCTTTCAGTATAACTATCGGGTGTTTGCAAGGGTTGGACACAAACAGCTCCTTGAAGTACGAACTACAGGCAGACAACACCATCTTATGCGCCTTCATATGAGTTCCGTCCACTGCCAGAGTCACGTCACAGAAGTTCTGGTCGTCTAACAACTGATTGAACACTTTCACCATATTGTTGGTGTGATTGTTCCACTTAAGACAGTACTGTTGCCCCAGAGTACACATGCCTGCGCTGGTGAGGGTCCACAACACGCACTTCAATACAATTGTATGCAATTGTTGTCCAAATCTATTCAAATATATTATTAAATTTACTTTAATTTGGTCTCAATTTATAATTCAAATCAAAACAAAATATTTTGCATTTAATCTAAAATTAAATATATTTGTAATTGAATTCAAATATCAATTCAATTGATCTAAATATTGATTAAATCTAAAAGTGATTCAAAAAAAATTAGGAAATTATTCAATAAATAAATATAAAGTGAAAGCAATTGAAGGGAAAAAACATAAATAAATGAACACTTTTTTGTCAATAAATACCTGAAAATTGTTTAATAAATTGAAATATTAGTCGAAATTAATATAATTGTTGAACAAATTGACCGAAATTTTGCACAAATAGTGAACACATAAGCGCTGGCAGTAATCGTATGTATGGTCTTGTCCTGTGTTGGGTCTGTGGGTCATCAAACTTATCAGTAGTAGGTCTGAGCCAAACACCACTCCAATGGTTAAGCGCTGAGAGCCTAAGCCTATAGACAGCAACCAAACCGACTGAACCGGTAGTACAACACCTAATAATTGGTCGTTTGCTTCACTGTATTAAAACTCAATACTGGAGTGTAGTCAACACTACTCTATACTGATTTTAATGTACACTATATTTGTATTCATTTGGCCCTAAATTTTTGGGTTCACTCAGACATTAAACGACGCAAACATTTTTCCTAATTTTTTGAACTCAATTTCATATAATTTTTTAGTTTTTAAGACAAATATTGTATAATTGAAACCATTTTTGCATTAAAAATTCAATTATTGTTTCAGATTTTAAACACAAAGTTTGAGAAATACTTTCTATAATTTTATTTCCGAAACTTTAAAACTTAATTTATATTCAGAATCAGTTATATTTTTATTTAATAAGAAAGTACCCGAACTAACTTAAATTATGTATGCATTAGTAGTAATTAATTTCCGTCCGTAATTGTGAATTACAATTAATAAAATTTAATAATCCCTAAAAGATAAAAGTCTTGAATTATAATGAAGATTAGGCTCCCTATGCATGACAAAAACTGATTCTTGTCCTGTCCTGAACCCGTTTCATAAAAGTTACCCCAGTAGTTTAAAAAAACCTAAACATTAAATCATAATGTTGTAACATTTATAATCACTGTTTTTAATTTATTTAATTAGGTTTTAATAGTTTAGATAACTTTACTGCTTATAATTTATATTAAAATCATATAAATAGTACCAAAATTTTAATTCTGTTCTGTATCGATGAGAAGCATTATAAAATTATCTGATTTACTCCATTCTTGTCCTATCTTGTCTTCTCCTGGTAATTTTGACAAATATATTGTCTTGTCTTGTTCCTGTAGAATACCGAGACAGGAAAAGACAAGACAGGAAACAAGACGAACTTTGGGCAGACTAATTCAGATCCATTTCCACAGAAATTTAAATCAATTAAAAGTGCTTATAATCTGTTTATAATATCTGCTAATATGCTTATATCGATAATAAATTTAAACGATTCAATATTTGTTAGTTTTTAGAAACAATTTTTATAAATATTAAATATTACAAGTCAAAAGTTTTACAATTATAAATTAAGTCTGTATTAAAGAATTTATCATGTTACATTATTTACGCATTAGAATTCCAAAGTTCTTTTTAAGTAAATCAATATCAAATACTAGAAATAAGCTAGCGGGTGATCAAGGGCCATATACCCAATAGCCAAAATACCCCATGTCTCCGGAAATATCCATGTACCAAAATACCTTCTGTGATGAAGAAAAAACGAGGCCTTCCCCCTAGAACTTTGGGGAATATTCTGTGAAATCATGTCTAAATTCTTAGAAAAATAACTTAGAAATTTAGTCAAATTCTTCACGAATTAGTTCAAATTCTGTTTAAATACGTCATTTTAAATTAAATTCTGCAAGAATTTGACAATTGCAAAATACCCCTCTATACGCCCTGTGATTTTGACGTTCTAATCACTACATTCCCTCCCTGACTGAGTTCATTGGTCACCCCTAAAATAAATTTATTGAAATTTTTAATTTAACCCTAAAATACTAAATAACTTTAATAACCATCATATTTGAAATTTGTTATTTAATTCACCAACATACTTAATTGCAATTTATAAATAATTTCACATACCTTTAACCTTTAGAGAACATTTCTAGATAATTTAAGATAACTTCAAATTCAAAAACATATTTGAGTCTAATATTTGAAAATATTTGGAAACTTTCTAACATTTAAGCTACGGTACAATACAATCAAGTAATCAAAGAATAATTACTTCTGAATTTTTTGAATCAATTAAAAGTATATTAACCATTGATATCAATATAAATTATTGAATCATATAATAAAATATGATACTGTACTATGAGAAATTCTATAAAGAGACATATCTAACTGGAATGACACTTCATTACAAAGTTTCAATTATCAATCAAAATAAATTCCAATTTTAAAATAGTTACTGAAATCAGAAATGAAAGTTTAATATCAATAGTAAGAAAATATGAATATAAGAGTTTAGTATTTAATAAGTTTAGTGATGAGTAAAAATTACTATTTTAGTAATTATAAAAATAAATAAATAATTAATACTAAGAAATGATAAATAATACATTCATTTAATTTCAACTAAACTTTTGTGTTAGATTTTTCATTCATGATTTAACTGAAACTACAACTCTTACAATTTCTTTTCACAACATTAGTACTATTGATTAGTAATGATTTTATATAATAATTCCAGTACTAAAATTTGAGTTCTGGTGTAAAAGTCAACTTTATTTCATATGTCTTTTGATTTTTGAGGTGATAGTATGTTATGCAGATTTCACAGTAGGATATGATTTTTAAAAACTGGTCTTTTAGTTTTTTTTAAACATAATATAAGTTTATTGAACAGGTACTTTTATTATCACCTACAGTAAACTCAGTTGTTTCAAATAATTTATAGTAGATCAAATCTACCAGTAATTCACGATATTAAATTATTTCTGTTTCATTTTGGTTTATAGCAAGTAATTTTACAAAATTAGTCACGGATTCAAACCATTGTTTATTTGATGGCAAACTATATCCAATCGACTCTACACTAGAAATGGACAATATGTGTGTCGAATGTATTTGTAAAATTCCGCCTGACTTTACATGTGTTCACGAGCATTGCTGATCATTGCGTTCAAATTGCATTCTGTCCACAATAGCATTGTCTATTAGTTCTATTATTTTAAAATTTTAATTGTAATGGAATAATAATAAACTTATTTAGAGATCTAAAGAGATCGTTTAGAAAAGTTCATTAATTTAAAAATTGTCCTGTTATGTTTTTCATTATTTAATGAAATATTCGAATTATTTCGCATTTCCTATTATAAATCAATTTTATCTGTTATAAACTGGTTTTTTTCAAAAAAACGGCAAAATTTGGATAAAGTATGCTTTTGAATAAAGTACTCCGATTCTCTTATATATTGAGACTATGTTTCCATGCTGTCAATTCTGTCCAGATTTTTTATTTGGGCTAAAACTTCAATGATTGACATTAGTTTTTGTACAAATAAATTATATCAACGTTTATAATCCTTCTTCCATTTATGTTAATAGGAGAAGTTCTTACTTGAATTTATGATACTAAGTAATCTAAACTATGCTTATATTTTCTCAAAAAAAAAATCTGGACAGAAGTGACAGAATGCAAACATAGTCTCAATATATAAGAGAATCGGAGTACTTCGTCCGCCCCCTATGGAAGTGCAGACCCCGTTGCATTGGTAAAATTTGTTTATTTTCATATATTTGACATCATTACAAGTAATTTCTCTGCTGGGCAAAAATCTGTAGAAGTTGTGGTTTGCCCAGGAAAGGTATTTAAAAAATTTTAAAAAAGTAGGTGAGTGGGGCATATAGGATATTTTACAATTTGGGCAAAGACTTAGAGTAAAATAATAATAATGAAATATCATATATATATAATAGGTTTAGGAATTTTATTAATATTGTCTGTTAATTATGCACAAAATGATCCACTATTTTGCTTTGAAGTAATAAATATTAATGATAGAGATCTGAAGTGCATTATTAGACCAATCGGTACACTTGATTCGTTGTAAAATGAGAGGTGCGAATAGCATATATTTCACTGCATAATGTATTTACTATAGACTAAGTAATGTAAGGGAAGTTCGCTTACAGACAGAACTCACACTTTACAACGAATCAAGTGTATATCGAACGGAGTTATTAGAGAAGAATACATTTGGAAAGTGCGCAAAATTAGATTCAATCAAACTATGCTTTGAAAAAAATTTCAAGATTTAAATTATACTCATGTGCTAGAATGATTTAAAACAGATTCTGGTGACTAAATTAATGGGTGTAAATGTAAACATGCAACAATCTAGAACAAATTAATCTACAATCTGTTTCTCGGGAATGGACATATTATATGTTTTGGTCACTTGGATTTCGGTCACCTGGGGTGAAAAATAACATTAAATATGTATTTATTTATTTATTTAGCCACCAGGTGACTACTTTACATACTAACAATCCATTTAATAAACCTGTTACTTTTTCAAGAAACACAGTGTATCATAGCTGATACGGTATATAGACGTCCACAGGATCATTATTCATAAATAGATAATGAGTAATTAAATTAATATTGCAAAATAATGAGTTTAAGTTTTTTATTAATAGTAAACAAAATAAATAAAAGATTCATATTTAAGAAAAGTAAATTCAAAGCATAATATATTTCTGTTCGTTTGAGTTTAATTAAATTCTAATTTTGTTTATATCTATTTCCACATTCACTCTATGAATCTATTGAATGAATCTTCAAAACTCTTCATAACATTCATTGCATTTGAATTGTGTACAAATTATAGTTTCTATATTTAATGATAGAGCTCTGATCTTCCATCACATCAGAATCGACCCATTACTAAGCCATAGCTTAATGCTTATTACTAGAACAGGTCGATTCTGATTTGATACATGAATTTCTCATATAATATATGAATAGTATCTAAACATTTCATTCATCAAATACTTTAATGGCAAATATAACAAAAATATTTTATCCAGGTACTTTTTAAAATATGCGAAAAATATGTAAAAATCAGAATTGCATTTCATAACTATTACTAATTTAATTGAAGATTAAAACATAAAATCCGACCTTTAAATGGAATACAAGAATATAAAAAAATATTCTCTGTTTCAGTATATAATGTCAACTTTTAAGAACTATAGCACTACTCAAATAAAATATAAATTATTTTATTTTAGCCACACTTGCAATCCAATCCATTTTTGTAGAGACCCGGATAAATTTAAGCCATTTCGTTTCATTCGATGGACAATTCTCTCCAGACTTTCCATAGATTCCCTTCGCCACACCAATAAGCACAGCCCTACCAGAGACATGTTGAACTAATGGACTGCCAGAATCACCCTATGACCGTAAATCACCCAGAATCAACACTAAAATTCTGCATTATTTGCTATAAAATAGTATTATATAAATAGCATGTCAACTAACCCTGCATATTTGGGTCATATTAGAAGATGAATTGTATTTAACCAAAATTAGATGTGTAGACGATTGCCAACTCAATTGAATCCAGTTCATTTGTAGATATGCTCTGTTCTTGTGCGTACTATTGACCATTCCCCATCCACTTACTAACCCATATTCATCATCTAAATTCTCATTGGTTATGTTAGCTTTTGGCAAACAAACACTATTAATATCAGTATAAATTGGTTCCTTTACTAAAGGTATTGATTCTTTCAATTCAATAAGTGCTAAATCAAATTGATCATGAATGTCACTCTCATTATATTTCGGGTGCTTTACAAAGCGCTCAAAGTGATAGTTTGTTATATTTTTCCAATAGTCGTAGTGTCTTAACCCGGGAAATACTACCACGTTGGTTAGGTTCCAATTTATTACATTTCTAAATATTATTCAAAATTTTATTTACAGATATTTGCTTACTTGTTAAAATATATATTTAGTTAGTAAAAAATTATACCATAAATCCCATTTAAATTATATTCTCGAGGTAATTCAAGGTTGTTGGCAGTGACTATGTCTAATGCAGCAGTATTAATGTTAATAATCTAGTTAACTAAAACAGTTATTATAATTAGCAACCGTAAAAATTATTAGTGGAGGTAGATTTTTATACGATCCCATGTATTTGTAATATTTTTGGAGAAAAATTTGAGATCAGTCTATTATTGGGGTGAGAAAATAGGGTAGTTTTTTTGAGATATTTATGTGAACCTATAATTTATTCCTAAATGGTCATAAGCAGCAAACGTGGTAAATTATAATGTGTCACAAACGAGGTTCCATAGTTGTAAACTGATTGGTCAAGAAGTTATAATCCAACGAGTTAACTGATAATTGAATATACTGAGGCTGGATTGTAGCACCATCCATATAATTTACCACGCTAGCTGGTTATGATAGAGACAGAAGGAGACTCCGAAAGATATGAGGATCAAACACACAGACGAATTGCGCGATTGTTTATCCGCACTCAGAACGGTATTCAGAATGTGGTGGCGGACAAGATTGCTGGTCTTAAACCCCGACCCGTCACGAGGAAACGGTTGAACAATAAGGTCACGAAAACGAAAGAATGAAAAATACAAAAAATAAATTGTTCAGAATTAGATCAGTATTACCTGAAACAATGTGCTGCAGTTATTATCCAATCATTATTCAAAATACTCCCAGAACAATATGACCTGGAATATGGAATTAATCATTTATATTTTGTATGTGAGTTGTATTCTATTCTTTTAATTAATGAATTTAAATGATTGTTGTTTTTAATATTATATAAATTATTATAAAATATTTAAAGGTGGCTAAACACAATAGCACGATTTAAATTAGCTAGATCTTTTTACTTAATTGATATATTTTCACTAATTATATGTTAAATTGAAGATAAACTATGGAATTTTTTATAAGTTAATCAAAATCTATCCGAATACTTTTTCGTTCGATTTAATTTAGAATCAAATTTTGTAGGTAAAGTGCTTCATTGATGCTGAAAGTGCCCACCCATGGCCTTCCATCTACTTTGATATGACAAATAGTGACTCTATTTTGTTGGGTTGCCTTAATCACATGGTTTACCCTCATAATATTTTAATTAATTAGTGATTAAAAAAACAAATTAATTTAAATGATAATAAAATTTTAAAAAATAGAAAATTTTAAAAGCGCTGTTCATTCTTCAATGTCTGGAATAGATGTCTACATTGACAATAATAACCAATTTAAAAATTATTAATAAAATTTTCATATATTTTCTGCATATTATGAAGAAATTTCTAAAATATAATTATTTAATAAAAAGTTATACTAGTTTAAAATCCTGCTATTAAAATTTGTCACTTGATAATTTGTGATTGCTCAAAAGAATTGAACAAAACTTGGAAACTAATGACATATTCTTCAGATAAGACAAATTTGGATCAAAAATGTTCATTTTTTCAATTTAAAGTATATTTCATGTTCTTTTGAGATGAGCAATGGGGATTATAGCCAGAATACTTTGCCTCTCTCTCAAGAATGACTAAAATATCTCTTATAATGAAGAAAAAGCGAGGACTCCCTTGGTAGAAACTTTGAGATTTTATTTGTGCTCTACATATAGTAAATTTGTGCTCGTTTTCAGGCTGTAACCAATATGTGACTAACCATTGTTTACCACCTGATGAATTCTTCCTTTGTATTAAAACAAAGACAACCCATGGCATCTCTCCATAATAGACATCTCGTCCATTCATTATTTGTCCAGCTAGGTCATATGTGTTGTGATAATGGAAACATGAATTATCCGTCAAATGAGACTCACGTCCATAACCACAATCATCTAATGTCACGTTAGGATAGTGTTCTAACTCTGTATGAAATGCAAAAACGATTGTTCCGAACAAAACTGAAATATTTTTAAAATAGCAAAAAAATTATTAATTATACAATCGTTTTCAAAGCATTCTTTGTCTGTTAAAGAATTAATTATAATGACTAAACTATAAACTAAATCGATAAAAAAATCAAACTAATGTATGAAATTTAATGATGTAACAAGTTAAAATTACTTGAGCTTGATAGTTATTTTAAATAAGCTCTAGTTTAAAAAGAAGGTAACAAACAAACTGATAGTTTATATTTTGAATTCTCGGATATATATAAAAAATCTTATGTTGTCTAGTTAGGGTTTTTTTTGTCCAGTATTTACTTTTATAATTACACCTTGTTGTTCAATTATGTACAGTATGTATGAAAAGTATACCCAAACAGCTAGGTAGAAGATAAGTAACTTGGCAAATAAAAAGTTATATTTATCCTTTCTTTGCCATAAACTTCTCAAAATTTTTATACCATTCTGACCCGAAAAGGAATTGAAAATTAAGACAACGGGAAAGGAAGGGAAAAATTTTTAAGACAACTCCGCGCGCTAGTTCAAAGCTACGAAAAATCACTAAAAAGGCTATTGAAAACTTTGTTGCTGGGACTTTTCAGACACCATGTAGTTTAGTAATGATTTCGATTCTCATTATGGTTTTGATCGGTTGTTCCACTATTTCGTACAAAAAAGCTGATGAATGTCTTTAGTGCTTATATAGTTACCAGGGATGGAGAATGGGGAGGACGGGATAGCCAAAATTCTTGCAAAAATAGTCGAAATTCTGTTAAATTACATCATTTTAATTAAATTTTGCAAGAATTTAACGATTGCAAAATACCCCCTCTATACCCCCCTGTGTCCAATATCCTGTGACATTGAGCTCATTGATTTAATTGTATTTATTCATGCCCTCTCAAGTATAACCTAAGCATGAAATTGTCCATCTCTAATAGCTATACAGATTATACACAAAAAAAGTTATGATTATAAATTCAAAAATCCAGCTTATGTTGAGTTACGCGCTCTTCAATCAGACATGATCAGATCTTGAAGAGCGCGTAACTCAACGTAAGCTGGATTTTTGAATTTATAGTTATGATTTGAAAAAGTGTTGATACTGTACTAAAATTATTAAATTAAGTTTCTTTAACTTGATAACAATATTACTTACATAATGTATTTAGGATTGTA
This sequence comes from Liacarus xylariae, assembly GCA_034693365.1. NCBI lineage: Eukaryota > Metazoa > Arthropoda > Arachnida > Sarcoptiformes > Liacaridae > Liacarus > Liacarus xylariae. The sequence goes on from JAQFXN010000882.1 coordinate 16,013, forward strand.
TTTGAAAACATTTTTTAATAATGATTTTGATAAAAAAAATATATTTATTTAGAAATAATTATGAAATATATTTCAAATATTTTTTTCACATGAATAATAAATATCAATTGATCATCTCTAATTTTAATCAGTAAATATCTATATTACAATAATTGTATCTTATTTCATAGAGATAGTTTCATATATTATTAATAAATTATATCTGAATATAATTAAATACTTTAACTCCAGTGCTTGAAAAAATAACACCAAGAGATTGATGTAGAGGATCACACATTGGCAAGTATTTTACTTGAATTAAATTTCATGCTTAGGTTATACTTGAGAGAGCATGAATAAATACAATTAAATCAATTATAAAACATAATTTATTTTCAATATAAATTATATAAAGTACAATTTTCATATTTAGATACAATTAATTTATATTAATTGAATGAAAAACGGATTCTTTGGCCAAAATTGCATTTGGGCCATAATATTCCTCCTGCAAATCGGACGCAGATGTCGAGGAGGTGGATGAAAGACACGCGACATACATCTTCTATACATAATATGGTCACAAAATAAGAGAACAATTGGACCAGGTTCCCAGGCCAGATATTGTGGTCCATAGAATATACAAATTGTAAAATATTTGTAAGAAACTGTATATTTTTAAAGAATCTGAATATTTTTATGATAACCGATTGAAGGAATCAAACAAGTATTTTGTCTCTAATGTTGGTTATTCGTATTTATGCCATGATGTTTTTATAATTGAAAAAATATTTTGGCCTAGGGATCTGACCAGGCAATTCTGAGATACTCCATTTCACCAAGAAATTTTGAAAAAACGGCACTGGAAACGCTGTTTTTAGAATAATCTGTATAATTTGTCTAAATTCTTAAAAAAATAATAGAGGTTTGTAAAATTCTTGCTAAATTTAGTCAAAATATGTTAAATTCTTATAGAATTCTTCGAAATTCTGTAGATTACGACATTTTTAAATAAATTCTGCAAAAATTTGACGAGAGAGCTATACTTTAAGGACGTCCACACAGGTATGGGGAGGGGAATAGTTCAAAAGTTGACTATAATAGAATCCGCTTATAGACAAATGCGTCTGTATGTGGATTAATGGGGTCAACGATTTTATATACTCCTTTTACTTCGAAAGTGGAGTTAAAGACAGTATTAAAAATTGTCTAATAATGAGTAATCAATGCTGATTAAAATTCGAGGGTTTTACTTCACAATATGTAACTAGACAAAAACCTAGTGTGCGCTCATAAATCTATGTTTAAATTCAGAGTTAAATTCTATAAGTTTAATAGCTAAATTAGTTTTATAGTCATCTTTAATTATTGAACCTCACAATACATATTTGCAAAGCTTAAATAAGTATTCATTTAATGTTTAATTTATTCTTCTATTAGAAGAGCCATCGAGGTCAGCTGTGGTCAGATCTCTCATTTGTCGTTAGATTCGTTACGGCATAAGCCTTCAAACAATATATATGTTTTGTTAATTAATTCAAGAAAACTATAATATTTATTAAGATATAAAATGTTATAGAACTTAAGCCTCGGAACTTATCAACTAGGTATATGTGCGCTCTTAAGGATGTTGTTTACATATTTGGTTTTAATTGTGGAATAAAATAGTAACAACCCCAGATTTAAATGAGCAGTGAGTGCCCATTCATTGTTACAATGTTTAGAGTAGGAATAATCTAAAAATCTATCCACTCCATAATCAGTTAAGCTCTGAAAGCCAGGAAACAAGTTTTTAATTAATCTCTTATCTCTCAAATTATGTAAATAAGCTTGAAAAGTAAACTTTTAAAATGCTTATTGTAAAAGTTATAAAAATTAAATAAAACTTTATTTTTTAAAATCTAAATCAGGCCTTCCCTTGAGGTTAGTTGAGCTTCACTTGCACAGTGTTGACGGTGCCATCTCAAAGTAGTGCCGTAAACGTATGATTAAAAAAATGGTGGAATGTCAAGAAACCTATGCACATCGATTGAGGAGGTCATTCTGAGTATGGC
>JAQFXN010000883.1:0-18045 GCA_034693365.1 Liacarus xylariae
AATAATATTGTTTTTGAGTAACGATTTTTATTAATATTTCATGCTATATAATGGTAATAATTCAATGAAAACAAATAGTTTCCTAATTTTTTGAAACTTTCAAAGGCGGCAAACTAAAATCAGCACGTCTGCTATAAAGTGTTTTATAGATGGATTGATGATAAACACAATAGTCAATCGATTAAATTATGATATAAAATGTAGGTTTGAAATCTCTGAATATTGTTTAATCCTGAACTGTTAATTTCTTTACATCTAAGGCGAAACGTATTTTGAGAAAACGAAACTACTTTTGCTTATTTATGAGATCATTTATTTTAAATTCATATACAGGTATATTAAAATATAATACTTACGACTTGGTTGTAAGTATTGGATTATTGGGATAATAATCTATTGACTAATCTAGTATATAATCATCATTAATGAAGATTACAGATATTTAACATACACTAAAAATATCTTGTGAGTTATATATAAATATCTAAATGTATCTTACTAAGTTAGCAAAAAAACAAAAAAAATTGATAAATATTGAGATTACAAATAAAATAATTTTTCACTATTTTAAATGATTTTGTATTTTTAAAAAACCATAAAAACACTGATTTTGAGCATTAAAAAGACATTAGTACATATTGTATGCAATAAATGACCTTTTGAAACCTTCCGCTGGACCCCCTCCCTAGGCCAAAATTGGCAAAATCTGCCATTTTACCCTCTTGCCCTCCCCGACTCTTGCCGAAACAAATACCCCCTGACATTTTAAAGTCTGGAGGATTGCTTGATTGACAAAATAAAACAATTTTTAAAATTACCTATAATAGAAACAATTGGTAAAGATGCTCCTAATCAGACATGGCCAATACCCATGTCTTTTTTACTATATATTGAATCGGCTAAATAAGAAGTTCACTTTGAAAAAGTAGTTGTGACCCATACTCGTCAAATTCAATTAAAAATGACGTAGTTTCTCAGAATTTCAACTAATTCTGTAAGAATTTAACAGAATTTAGTTAAATTATGATGAATTCTGTAAGAATTTATCAGAATTTGACCAAATTTATCAAGAATTTGACAAAATTCTGTTATTTTTCTAAGAATTTAGACAGAATTTTACAGAATATTTCGAAAACGGCGCCTTAACAATGAGGGGGTATCTCGTGAGCGACGTAGGGGTGTATGGGCCAAAATCACAAGTGGTTAGAGGCCAAAATCACCGTGGGGTATCGGCTAAAATCACATGGGGTATTCCGGGCTGTACCTCCTTTGTTCATCCCTGTATTTCAGTTTGACCATAAATTAAACCTTGATTTTTGTATGAATTACATTAAAACAGATAAATGTAATTTTTCAGTTACTTATATCAAAATATTTCTAATATTTAATATCTCCAATTCATTCTTTACTCTTTTCCTAATTGATTAATGATATGGAGTCAATGGGTGAGGTCTATATCTGGAAATTATGTTTAGAAACTAATTGTTTTTCTTGCGTTTATTTATTTATTTTCATTTAAACCAAATAATTTATCATTAGAGAGCAGATAAAAATAAAATGAGCTATTAATTTATAGCACTTTAGTCTGTCGGGTAAAAAATAATAAAAATGAGTGCATGTTAAATTAATTAGATTTTAGATCAAAGTTAACTACTTTGATATTTTCACTAATTTATAATATATGGACACATCTAATGGACATTAGAACCCAATTTATAAATCGATAAATGAATAAAATTGTGACATAAATTACAATAATATGTATACAAACCCCAAGGATGCGCAGTTACATTATATAATAGTCCGTAATATACTATAGGACACAAAACATACCCTCTGTTCAACGAAAATTACTTCAACAAAAATGATTTCAACTAAGCTTATTTTAACGAAAATCACTTAAAAATATTTTAATGAAGTCCCTGAAAAGTTTGAAAGACCAAAAAAGCATACAGGTAGCCTTTTTGGTAGGGATGGGTAATAGAGGGTAGAGCCAAAATACCCCCATTCTACGAAAAATGACCAAAATACTCTCCCCGTGTGATGAAAAAGCGAGGACCCCCACCATTTTTTCAAAATACTTGATCATAATGGGGCAGTTTTTGGATTATCCGGTCCTATACCTCCCTGTGATTTTAAAGCTCTTACCAGTACCCTATACCACTTGATTTAGAAGTCTTTGCCCACCTCTACTTAGGGCTCTAAAGGGATTTTTTGATCACAAACTTTTTTAGGGACTATCATTCATTAAAAATATTTTCATTGAAGTTATTTTCGTAGAACAGAGAACCTTTGCTCTGAAAGTGAAAAAATAGTATACCTTAGGCTCAAAAAGTTAGGGGCTTGCAAAATTTTCGAGACAGCTTGTGTATTTTTGATTAAGGATGGGCAAGTGACAAAAAGTCAGAGGGTATAGGGTACTGATAAGAGCCAAAAAGTCACATTAAGCTATAATGGGTACCTTTGTAATGTTAAAATTCTTCAACTCAGAAGGGTATTCTGGTCATTTATTGTAGACAAGAGGGGTATTTTGGCTATACCACGATTGCCCATCCCTATTTTTGATATACCTCCTCCTTAGCTATCCTGCTTTCAATAGAAGTACTTGCATTTGATAAATTAAGTTATTTTGTTTAATTAAAACTATATTTCCATAAATAATACAAAATTTTGAACTTCATTCATAATTTACGGTAAAATGTAATTTATGAGCTAAAATTTATAAATTACGGTAATTTAAACAACTAACAACCTTATTATATTATAAGTTCAATATTGAAAATCGATGAATTATTGCTCACAACGTCATCAAAAATAGAATTGCAATTAGTTTACAGTTTTATTTCAGTCTTGTAATTGGTTTTAACACAATCACCATAGAAACAAAAACTTTTTTGATATCTGCTAAACGTGGACTCCTTGGCGTCAGAAGCATTAGCACTATTTAATGGGGTGTATGTTCGGACAGGGGGGGGGGAATCACTGATACACTGCTCAGTACAATAGAAGTCCGTGTAATAAATAAAATAACAAATTAATTTTCGTTTTTGAGGTCATTAGCAATTTTCAATGGAAACTTCCTAAAATTTGATTCTCGCATGTAAGCTTTGACCGTAATTAGAAGAGAACATTTTCTAATTATCTGTGAATTAGTTTTAGTTAAGAGTTTTTAATAAAAATAAATTTTCCAATCAATAAATTTAAAATCAGAGAATTTTTTTATTCAAAACTTAATTGATTTTGAATGTAAATTTCCAGATGAGATCAAAACTCTTTTTCTATTTATTACCAAGAACCAAGTAAACTAAGTGAAACTTTTAGTTCACTTCCGATGATTTATTATTATTTAAAAGAAGAAGATAGTGTGTAATTCGTGTCAAAAGTTATAAATTATTATTCAGCAAATGTGTGTCAATAAACTAATGAATGCAAATGTAATGCAAAATCTATTTGTAATTACATTCAAACACTAATTGTTATACAAAAATAAGAAATAACAGGAATTTTGAACTCTTATATTAAATCAAAATAAGAAATTGATTATAAATATTACCAGAAGTTCTTGCTAAACTTGGTCAAATTCTTGCAGAATTCATTATAATTTGCCTAAATTCTGTCAAGTTCTGTTAAATTGTTACAGAATTAGACGAAATTCTGTTAAATTACGTCATTTGTAATCAAATTCTATAAGATTAGTCCAAAATGTGTTGCGTCAGAGTCTAGTTTAAACATTTTGCGACACCGATTGAGTGATTGAAATATGATAGAGGCTTACAATGCTTTCCAATGGGTTTTATCTTAAAATATTATAGCATTTGGCCACACGAGCCTCAAAAATGTGAAGCTGTAGCCGCATAATAGTACATGCAAGATTATGAAATACATGTGGTCTAGAGGTGTTGGTAGATTACATAATCTCAGAGCTCTCATGGAATTTAGCACAGTAGATTTGACTATTTTTAACAAATATTATACTGAATTTGGTAATTCTTAATAGAATATTCCGATTTTTTTCTGGAGTTTAGCATTTCTTTTTCCTGAAAGTGTAATTCGCGCCCTTTTTGGGACAAACTCTTATTCTCTATTGAGGTTTGCCGACATCTCCTTTTCTGCATCCCTGACATTATGCAATTTCTCTATAAAATTCCAGGGGTTTAAGTAGTCGTCGAATAATAATATATTTAAATGCCCATTTTACAGAATTGTTTTAGAATATAACCTAGTTAACAAAATTAATACAAAATAAAGTACAGTACTGTAAAGTAGAATATGTATTATATAAATTGCATAATATAAGAGAATTTACAGAATATTCTGTGCTTTGATCAAGACTTTCTAAATTAAACAAAACATTCCGAGTTGTTTTTACGCAATAAGTAGTTATAATTGATTAATGTGTCAGAGATGTCGACATTAACGCGATTTTTGACTAAAAATGTATTTATTATTCGATAAAAACGATTTGAATTACAATAAAAATTAATTAAACAAAACGTTGTTTTACTAAAAATATTGATTAAAAAGTCGGAAACGGAAACGACTAATACAAGAGAGAGAGAGAGAGAGAGAGAGAGAGAGAGAGAGAGAGAGAGAGAGAGAGAGAGAGACAGACAGAGAAAGAGACGCGGGTTATCCACAAATGTCGTGAATACTGTCACACTATATACGAAATGACAGAAAATATATTACTGTACACTTTTAACATAATTGCAGGGATGAGAAAAGGGATGCATTGTTTCGACAATTCTAATCAGGACATTGTAAAAGGACTGTCACCTCTTCACCGAAATTTCATCTATTTGTATATAAGCCTATTTGAGTCGTTAGTACTTATTTTTAGGTTTTAACAAATAATGTTCGACATATACTGAATTAGAAAATTATCTTTTGATATGAATTATAAATCAGATTTAATAAAATTTCTAAAATAATTTCGCTAAATAGTGACCTGGTTTATTAAACAAAAATGTGCATTTTTCATACTGTGAGAAATAAGCAGAAAGTGACTGTTGAGTTGAGTAAGAAGAGGAGATGGAGAGCAGGCAGAACAGCAGCGCTCCCTAAATCCGTCGATCGCTTCCTAATAAATATACAGATGCAGTGCTATTCTACTCCCATAAGATATAATGAAGTAATAGATGAACTAATAAAACCATTAAAAATAAGAGTAAAACCAAATTTTGGCAAAAATTCAACTCTAGTCGAAATGTATTGTATAAGAAAGTCACGTATATCACAATGTGAACTCATTTAGACATTTACCTCCAGTGGACTATTACTGAAGTTATGACAGAATTTTCTTTAAACTATGTTTTTATATTTTGTTACTTTATAAGTAACAATCGTCAAGCAATGTTTGGACATGCTCAAGTAGAATAATATTAAGAGAACCATGTATGTCTCATTTATGTGGAGAACATTGTACACTTATGCTTGTTACTTCGATTCGAATATTAAACAGTTAATACTCACCACATATACAAACTTTGGCATTTCTAAGTGCTAAGAAGTTATTCATTATTATATATGTGTTCAGGGTTGCAATGAGTACAGTGGAAATTTTCTACTATCCACAGTTATAATCAGTAAGCAAGAAAACATCACATGCCAACCAATGTTGATTAAGTTGTGTGGTTTTAAGTTATATTTCGGTTCTGGGTTTTAAGTTTAAGTTCTGATGTCGAAAATATAATAAAAGGAAATAAATGTCTAACAGGAAATATAATGCAAGCTTATATTTTACTGTTATCTAAATTAACTAATACAGAAATACATTTAGTAAACTTGACACGACAACTTTGTGATATAATTTTAGTATTGGTATAAACTGGAATAAATATAAAAACTTGAAGTGCATCATTTTTATCCTAAAATTAAAATATCATTATTTCATCGCAATAGCAGATCCTGTGATATATCTATACAACTCACTTCCGTTTTATAATCGAGGAGAAACTAACATTGCTATGTTAGAAACAATGGAATATCTTAATCGCAACACATATAGGTTCTGGCATTTTCATGAAATCAAATATCAACCATAACAAAGAAAAGCGCATGGTATCAATTGTGGAGTCTACGCCATAAATTACTTTTCTTACTTTAATTTTCTTAAAAATAGATGAAGACTTCAAAAAATCTTCAGAATATCGCTGGTTATAGAGAAGAAATTCTTAATCGCATGGTATCATATAATAATCAATATTAATGAAAAATGTGTCAATTCTGTTATCATAAGTAAATAATAAAATTATAAATGTGAAATGTATACCTATTAGTATAAGTACTTAATATTTATATACTTTATTACGCTTATAAATTTAATACTTTTATATCTTCTTACTAATATTGTACTTGTAATTGCTAATATTATAAAGTTAAGTAAAATAATATACTAAATAATTTTCATAAATTAACAGTAAAGAAATATAAATATATGAATTTAACAAGAACAATTTTAATATATTTGGTATTAATATAAATAATTTAAATAATGAAGTTTTTCTCAATGGTGTATTCGTAAGTTAGCTTAGAAAGTATTTGTAGAAAGTCATATTAAATTAAGACTTGTTTGGGTCAAACAAGGCTGGGTAGGGGGCAATTGTAAGATATAACGAGAAAATGGCTAGTGAGTTGAGTCAAGATAGGAGAGGGAGAACAGGGAGAACAGCATCTGCAGAGACGATCGATGGATTCCATACGCGAGCAGAGCCGTAGCGCCCCCTAAATCCATCGATCGCTTCCTAATATATATAGAGATGCAGTGTTTTTGCATTGATTCCCATTTTCTCTCTCCCTGTGTTCACGTTTATCGTCTATATTTTCGATCATTGCAGTGAAGGCAAACTATATGTACAGTAATTTCGATTACAAAGTATTATAACTCCTGTGAACTTGAAATTTAAAAATATATTGTGAACGCTGTGCAGACTTTTATTATATTTCATCTTTTTATTATTTTTGTGATTACTTTTGGTATTCGATTGATATTAAATAAAATTATAAATTAATATTTTGGACAAACTCTTTAATACTTACAACACTTTCCACATTTTTGAACACTCCTTGGGTGGAGACGGACGGGACAGGGGTTCATCAGTTCTTAAGGTAAAAATAAATATTAGTCATAATTATATTGAGATGACATTATGCTTTTGTTGGCGTTCTATTTATTGTTTAGTTAGTCTAATGTTTATTATAAGCCTTTATCACAATATTATATATATTGTGATGTCAGAGACTTTTAAGTTCACCTATCTTTGCTATGCTATAATCTAATCCCTATTGACAAGTATTAAGTTTATTTTGAGTACAATTCTTATATACGTTAAACTTACTTTATTTGCACCTATGTGAATATGTTAAGAATTTTATTCCTTATACCCCTAATACTCGCCATTACCCTTAATATTTTGTTGCGAATACCTTATTTTGCACAGCATTTGTCAGGTTTTCTATAATGAGTAGTGAGTAGCCATCCCCTGTGAGTTCTTAAGCTGTGCGTCCTTAGGAAGGACTAAGGGACACCTTCATAGTAGAGTTCGCGTTTATAATTAAACGTACTTTATGTTCCTAATTGAAGTCGATATAGGTTTTAAGATCTTTAATAGGTATACCGTTCATGATACATGAGTGGCAATAGCCATATGTGAGAACACCGAGCTGGCGGTGGTGTTATCGATAAATGTAGTATGACACACAGTTACCTACTACATGTCTACAGCGAGTTCTCAGAACTCGATAGTGGGAGGTAGTCCTAAGGTATATGAGACCAATTAACACGAGTCTTGTGTCGAACACAAGAGTTTCAGGTTAGTTATCGCTGCTAGCTACGGGAGTCAAATAGCTTCCGGTGGGCATTTCTTGCCTATGACACACACAAACAATACTAAGTGCTGCGGTTAACGATTGATTCGACAAATATAGGTAATCGGTTAGATTAGATCACGGGTTTGTTAGGTATTGGTTAGCGTCCGGTCATATCGACACGATAGTACGTACAGACAGGGGGTTGGGACATAGAACAAAGGTGGCAACCCAACAGTCCTTCGGACACTTTTTAGTTGCCACAATATTTTGGGATTTCGTATACCGATTGAAATTTTAGGATCAGAAAATTTTCTCAAAATACCCCTTCTATACCCCCTGACACGGCCGACCTTGGCGACCCTTGCTTTAGATACAGTCAACAACCATCCCAATGTCAAAAACAAGGAATAATTCGAAATATTTTGGTCTGCCCTCACTCTTCTTCTTTAAAAATACTGGTTTAAACAAATGTACCTTATCAATTTTTGTATCCAAAAAAAGAAAATATTTATCTAAAAATTTAAACCAAAATCGATTATAACTTCCAAAACTGGTCCTAAAAATAGATTGTTTATTAGAAAATCTCTATTTGTCTGCAATATTACAATACCCTGGGTTTTACGTAAGATTTTACCATGTCTACTATGTTAATTATATCTCCCCTCCATTTTTGACAGGTCCATCTTTTTAACAGCTATTTATGATTATTTTCCTTTTAATAAATAAATTTTAAATTAAATTTTTCCATTCTATGAAAATAATCAAGATCAAATTATGAACCCTTTCACCCATTTTTCAAATCTACTATAGGTCATATAAAGTGTACAATAAACCTATTTAGCAATGCGCTAATTATAAGTCACCTGGTTGCCTACCACTCAAGCTTGGTTAAGTTTTATTCTCTGAAGTTTGAGTTATGTGAGAATTGAGTGCATAGTATCTCAATATTGTTTGTTTTATCAAATTCTTACAAGTTTTCTAAAAATTACTAATTTGGAGGTATTATATTGTAATTGTTGAATTCATTAAATCATTATGACAGAATATTCTTCTATGAGAATTTCCATCCAGGCTCTTGTGAAAACCCATATCGTTCTTATCCCTTGCATTACTGCTATAATCGATTGCACATGTAGTTTCAAACCTGTACATTTATCGCCTATTAATACAGGTCGACTGTTATCATCAATACAGTAAAGTTCCTATTGATAGGAAAAGTACTTTTAAAATAGAAAAATCACCCATTGATTTGAATGACTCGTGAGTCATGGACTTTCTCTGATATTAATTCTCTAATAGTCTAATAATCATGTGTTTTGGGCAACAATTTTCAACTTTTATCACTCGTTTTGTATTTGTGTTTATATGTATTGTTAGTAATGTAGGGAAACTGTAGTTTTCAATGACATAATCGTTAGAGAATTCACGAAAATTCCATCTCATGTTTTAGTCTATTTAGTCTAAAATGTGTTTCCATAGCGATTCCCACTTTCGCCCACTCCTACTGTAACAGTACTGTACGACTGTATAAACTCTGCCTCTATTTTCACATTCAATTTAATTGGACTTTCATTTACGATATAATACTGTCTATCAATTGGTTAAAAGATTTGGTACTTTTAGTACACATAGACTATAAGTACAATTCATACACATATTAATGGACAAAAAAAGGTCTAAATTATAGTTAAAACAAATGCGGCTTTTCATGACTTTTCGGCAAAAAAATATTCATTTTATTGTAAAAACACATTTGGTTTCAGAGAAAAGCAAACGAAACACAAAATACTCCAACGATTGTGTGGTTTAAGCACTAAATCACTTACAGATAGAGAGAGAAGTGATTCGCAAATCAATTGTAAATATATTTAAATATTAAATATAAAGCCATCGAAACTGTCGGAGGAGTCGGTCATTCAGTGATTGAATTGAACGAAAACAACAACAAAATCACTCATTAATTGGAAAACGACTGAAAAGTTTTGTTTCGAAATTCAGTTTTAATTTATTTCTCAATTCCTCTCATCAGTTGTTTTCAATCAAACAATCATTTTAGTTGTCTTTTATTTGTATTTAATATAATTGTGTTTTCGCTCTGATCTGTGAGCCCCTGAGCGCCCGAACACTATGTTTGACAGTAATCTAGTGATGTCTCGTCTCTCCATTTCGGTGTTGAGTCCCTCTTCGGCCGACTATATCACCGAATTGTTCGAAATGGTCAGCAAATCGATGGACTCTTTGGTCGGATTTTATTTATCAAATCCGCGACTATTTTTGGCCATAATTTTCACAATTATTTTCATTGTTTACTATTTAAGACAAGTGGTCAGAGTATGTATTGACTCATATTTTACAGTTAGTCTTATATTAGAGCAAAACAATTGTCTAATCATTTAATTAATTTGTTTATAACTGTTCAGTGATTTACTATGTATTCAATGAATTGATTGATTTTTGTCGCTATTCATAACTGTTGTGTCATTTGTTTATTTGTTTTTTAAGGTTTAATTATGTTTTTCACTTTTGACGTATGACTTAATTATTTACTCCAAAAAAAAGTTATTTTTATTCATTTGTTTCTTAACTTAGACTTAGTTTTTCTGTTGAATTACTCTCTCTTTCGGTAATAATATTTATCTTTTTATTTACGTAATTGTCTTCTCATTTGTTTGAAGTCTTAAATAGTCTTATGTTTTAAATCCTTAAATACTATATTTAATACCAGATTATTGTGGCTTTTGTTCAATCAATTAATGACTTTATTGTCTTTTTTCTGATGAATTATTTTTTGTCTTTTATATTGAAAATTGATTTTTGTTTCTATTTTTTCCGATTTTTCAAACAGTAGTCACGAAGTAATGACTTTTTATAATGAGTTTCACAAAACATTTCACAATTGTTTTACAATTCAATGTTCTTCTGTTTGTCTTTCAAAAAATGTAACTTCACTTCAATTTATCGATTTTTCATATTTTATATAATAGTATTTTTTCTTTATTTATTTATTTTAAAAACTTTTTGAAGTTATTTTTGATTTTATTTTTAGTTTAGTTTAGTTTAAATTTTTTTTAATATAAACTTTAAAAATTCCAACTCTTGTGTTGAATTGAATTTTTCGCGCAAATGATTGAACAGAATATTATGTTTTTGAGAAAAATATTTATTAATAACCTTAAAAAAACCAAAAACCATAAGTGCTGTCAGTTTTTTCATGTATTGAATCTGTTTTTTAAAAAATTGGTTTCTTTTTCTGTTGATATAATGACACAATTTTTCTATTTTTGTTATGCGATCTATATTTCAATTATGGTTTTTACGGAATTTTCTGATCAATTGTTTTGCTCTTTATGTTGAATTTATTTGTTTTCATTTCTATTACTTTAATGTCCAGAAACCGGCGTTTTTCTGTTCCGATGGAAAGTTTCGATGGTTTTTGTTAGCAAATTGTTCTAAAATTCAGGACAAGTATTGGCCACCGATTTGGGCCATACAGACACACGTGCAGACAGCTCTGGCCAACTATTTGCGCGGCCGACTGCCAGATCTGCCCTACAGAAGGTCTGTATTCACAGTGAAATACTTTTTTAAAAACAAATTATACCAAAGTTTATGTGATTTTGAAATGTCATAAGAAAATGTATTTCATAGCCATTAGAATCAGTTTTAAAACCACTTAATTATCTCTTAATTACGTATTTTTACTAATTTCTACTTTTGATTAAAGCTTTTTCCAAAACCTCAATCACAGCACTAATCGATTCTATGGGTTAGTTTCTGAAAGGAAGAGTAGATTAATTTATTTCAGTGACTAAAATAGATTTTTTCACGTAATTATTATAGAATTACGAAATTTATTTATTTTTGTTTTACAATTCAATTAAACTATTGATCAAAAATAGAATTCATATTAAATGATATAATTATATAAAGAATTTTTTCATGAAATCATTGATCGCTATTCTAAACCATTAATTATCAGTCAAAAGGCATTTCAGCAAAACTATAAAAAATTTATGAATTATTCAAAAAGTTATTTAAATTTTTTTTCTGTTATTGATTTGTTTTATGAAAAGTTCTAGAGTTCTCTAAATGTTTTTGAAATAAAATTCCATTGGATTTCAAACTCATAAATACCTAAATTTAATAAAAGTATAGTTTCTGTCCAAAACATGTAATATTTGGGTACAATCCAAAGGTTTTGTTACAATTTTGAATTAAATATTTGTCTTATTATAAAACTATTGCTGTATTTCGTATCTCTTCTGAAACCACTCTATACTAAACATATGATTGGACTTTGGATTCTGTATTCATATAAGAGTTTTGATTATTTTCCACTTCTAAGCAAAAAATATTAACAAAATTAATGTCAAGTAATTTATTGAATTACCCAATGAGTCAACTAAACAAATGTTGAAACTCAAAGATATAAAAACTTCTTTTAATAACTCATATCACGGTAAGGGGTGTCCAGGGCTCACATGTCAAGGTTATATCCAAGGGTTTGAATAAATTATCGTTCAGTAAAAAGTAAAATAATTGATCTGATTGTCGGTGCAATCAAATACTCCTACAATGAATTCAATCATTCTTTGTTCAGCTTTAGTCTTGTAGTCATCCCTATTGTATAGTCTGTCGGGATTTCCCTTAATATAGAATACCTTTTGCACAGTTGTAAATCCGATAAACTTGCAAAACCGGTTTTAACCTTAAATACCAGTTTTTAGGTCTATATCTGTTATAAAAATCTCGTTTGAATAAAATAAACCAGTTTTTTATATAGAATATTCTTAACTCTGTTAAATTAACCCATGCTAAACTAAAAATATTAAAAACAAATTCGAAAACTATACTAAAGGTGCAATTTTGTTTACTGTATACTACAGGGGTAGCCAAGCTCGACCGAGACGGGAGATAATTATGAAAATTTTGTCTGTATATGAGAGAAATAGCATAAAATGAAAGTACAAATGAGGGTTTGAGTACAAATTTGTCTTTGGCTTAGAAAGTAAAGCAAATATTTTGTACCCCTGTTTTCCCCTGAAGTTGATTTATATTTTGTTTATTTCGAGGATTTATTTATTTTATTTTAATCTAAATTTTGATTTTGTCTTCAATAGAGAGAACATTTGGACCCCCGATGGCGGACAGATATCATTGGATTGGTTCGAACCGGTGTCCGAACAGCCCTTGCAATCGACGGCCAGCTCTTCAACCAATTGGTCGGTTGAGTCTAAACCAATCGCACTCTTCCTTCCGGGTCTAACCGGAGATTCGCAAACAGAATATATCAAAAGTATGGTTCCGGTGGCGCACAGTGTCGGCTATAGGGCTGTTGTGTTCAACAATAGGGGTCGCGGAAACCAAAAGCTATTAACCCCTCGATTCTATTGTGCGGCCAATTATGACGACTTAAAGCTAGCGCTAGAATACTTGCGTCGACACAATCCCGACACTAAAATAGTGGCCACCGGTATATCATTGGGTGGTATTGTTTTGGGCCGATATCTAATCAATTCTGGCGATCGATCACTAATAGACGCGGCGCTACTCATCAGTGTTTGTTGGGATCTGTTGGCCGGCGCTGACAGTCTTGAGAAGCCGGGACTCAATTATAAACTGAACCAACATTTGACAAAATCTCTTTGCGGTATAATTATGGAAAACAAGGAAGTGTTCGAAACCGTCTCGAATGTGGACTTTGAGAAAGTGATGGAAAGCAAGAATTTAAGAGATTTTGACGAAAACTTTACGATTAAATTGTGGGGATTTAAGACCGTAAAAGACTATTACTCCGAGTCCAGCCATAAGGGAAAGCTGTGTTGTATAAAACGGCCGACTCTTTGTCTCAATGCAGCCGACGATATGTTTGCACCCGTTTGTGGTAAATGTCTTTATTTTGTGTATTTTCTTTAGTCTTTTATTATGTTTTTATCTCTTATTTCTAATTTTAACTTATTTTTCTCTATAATGTCTGTGTTTTAACTCAACTCTTAATTGACAACCACTTAGGCCAGGGGTTGCCAAGTTCTTCAAGGGTTAATTGAAAGCAAATTTATTTTTAAAAGCGATTTTATGACATTCAGTGTTTGTCCAAATACTATCGGTTCGGACAGTGCTTTAAACTGAGCTTTGGAACCTATAATTAAATTGAAAACCCAGGGGTTTTTGTTATAACATGATTATTATAGATAAAACTAAATGTTATAGTTTGGCGATAGTCTTAAAGAAGTTTATCAATGAATATATGCAACGCTTTGCTAATTAACAATTAGTAATTATCAATATTAGACAACAATATTTAGATCCGGGATATTGTGCTTAATTATACCTCTGGCGACCCCTGATTTCAATAATAGAAGCAATAGTTTTTGAATAATTTTCAATCTAATCATTGGTTATGTTATACCTCGTTAATAGTTTCAAAGGAAACAAATTATTAGTCTATTTTCTATTGAAATTCTTTATATAATATAAGACTATTTCCACTAATTGTTTAACACTTTTTATTGTAGTTTTTTTCTTTACAATTGTTTGAAATCAGTTTTTAGAAGTTTTGCGCCTTAATTGCCTGTATTTCCTCTCCTTTTATCTCATATTCTGTATATATTTTATTTTGCTTTTGAGAAATGACTTTTGCTTTCATTATAAATAACAACAACTCATTCATGCGATTAAAACACGAGACAAAACTTTTTTTAGACAATATTTTATGAGTAATTTTCTAACTCTTTCAACAGCACTACCTGTCGATGAAGTGGAAGAGAGCAGTCATGTGGCAATGATAGTGACCTCCCGGGGCGGACACATAGGCTTTATGGAAGGCTTTCTGCCAATTCTGCCATTTTTTACCGAAACATTATTACAACAATATTTGGGATCACTTTATAAGCTGAAGGATATCAGAAGAGATTTAATTTATTAATTAATTTAATGTAAAAACTCATTAATTTTTTCGTTTTTCCGAATATTTTTTTGACGCAACAAATGAATCGAATTTTAAGTTTTTTTTAGTGATAATTAATTTGATATTTAAATTGAGATTCAATTTAATTGAATATATATTTAGTGTAATTCTATGTTTGTTTGTTTGTATGACTCACACCACTGTGTTATTAACCAATTTATTCATATTTGAGAAAAAGATATAATTTTGAAATAAATCTTTGATAAAAACAGTAATAATTATGCGTTTAATTACTTTTTTTACAATTTTTATGGTTTAAATGCTTTTGAACTTCAAATTTTGTCAATACATGTCGTAAAATAACGACAGAATATTAGAGCAAAGCGTGCATTGAATCAGAATTCTTAACAAATTTATTAATAGTTATTACGGAAAAATTGTTTACTAATGTTAGTCTGGATTTGAACTATAATTGAATGATTCGGTGACTAAAAATATTTGACTCCATTGATACTGAATTTACATCTTCATAATTATACTATTACTTAATCATTATTTTAGAGAAAAGTATTTACACTTTACATGCCTATTTTCGCTACATTAGTAACATTGCTTTTTGTTGCTTATTTAGGCAGGGATGTGCAGAGGGAAGGGGGTCCAGCCCGGAATACCTCCCTGGCAAAATTAGTGGTTGACATTACGTCTATGGATAGTTCACCTTTGAGCAAAAAGTGGTAGAAAACCCAAAAAATGAGAGAAAAGCCGGAATACCCCTTACATTTTCAAGTCTGCACATCCCTGTTATTTAGACGTCTAAAAAAATGATCTTATGTGTGCCTATTTGTCAATGCCACAATTATATGGATGGTCAATGGGGTAGTATAGCGAAAATATCCCCTATCTCCGAAGAATGACCAAAATACCCTCTAACAATTTTGAGAAAACGACGCCGAATGTGCGATTTTTCGAGAATATTATGTGAAATTTTATTAAAATTCTTAGATTAATAACAGAAATTTGTCAAATTCTATTAAATTCTTACAGAATTCATCATAATTTGCTTGACTTCTGTCAAATCGTTTTAAATTCTTGCAGAATTAGTCGAAATTCTATTGAATTACTTCTATTTTTAAAGTTTTTACAAGAATTTAGAGTGCAAAATACCCTAGCCTATACCCCCTGTGAATTTAAGACTCTTATCAGTATGTATACCCCCTAACTTTCAAATTCTTGCTCATCCTACTAAATTATTGCTTTTTGAGTCTATTTTTCTCAATTTTATTAATAAGGATTACCCAGGGAGCTAAATGCCCCCTTGAGATTATGAGCTTAATTATTTTAATTTAAAACAACCCTACATTTTATATACCAAGTTTACTATTTAGAGACAAATTTTAAAAAATACCCTGCCAAAATATTTATACAAATGCAAATTTTATTTACCAGAATTTTTAAGAATTTAATACAAAATAAACCCAACAGTAATATGAGAAGAATATCATATATGTGGTAGACTATATAGGTGAGATATCATATAGATATCGTGCACTAATCCCAGAACATTTATGTACTTTCAGTAATATATTGCAATTTTTAATTTAAACAGAATTAGTTTTTTAGAGAATTTTTAAATCAAATTCTGTTTAGAATAGAAAATAAAGTGAAATAAATGTCACTTCTTTCTACTAACTTGAACACTGATAGAGTTCATCAGCTAGAACATTTTAAACTAAGTTAGTTTTATCTTTAAGTAAAAGTCAGAGAGTTTTACCATTTTGTCTGAATGAAGT
This sequence comes from Liacarus xylariae, assembly GCA_034693365.1. Lineage (NCBI taxonomy): Eukaryota > Metazoa > Arthropoda > Arachnida > Sarcoptiformes > Liacaridae > Liacarus > Liacarus xylariae. Next base: position 16,507 of record JAQFXN010000883.1, read on the forward strand.
CAAATTAAATTTACGCCTGAATTCTGTAAACAAATATCATATGGTAATTATCTGATTTTCTAATATTTTCCCCTCATAATTGGCAAGATATCACAAAAAATTACTACTTCACAAACCCCCTGCACTAAAAAAATACACTATAACGCATTTGATCTTGCACATTACTGATTATAGTAATACTATCATTATTACTCTGTATTATGTTAACAAATAAAATGAGAGGTTATTTACAATAATTTAGTCCCATTGGTGTAAACCAGTAATCTAATACAGAATTTTAATTAATTATACAATGAATTAGAATTTAATCAACAAATACTTAATTTTATATATATTATATAGTAATTACATTAATATAAATATTTAAATTAGAAACATATCTATTCATAGAAAATATAATGTAATCTTAGTTTGGAGTGGAGTTGTCCTCCTCTTTAAAATTGTTGATTTGAATTTCCATTTCAGAGGCGAGTTTTAAATTCTCATCCAATTTAGCTTTGATTTGTCCGATACTATTCGTAAGTTTATTAAGCTTTTTGTCCTTTTTTATCACCGCTTTTTCCGAAGAGTGACTGCATTTCGCCAAATGTCGATTCAATTTAGCCAAAGTTGGTCTTTCAGAACAACCGTATTTCTTATTATAACAATAGACCCGTTCTCTGGACACTAATTCATCGACGCTTTCCAAACAATCGTATGTGAAATCCTCAACACTCAGACAATTGGGACAATATTTGATTGAACGCATTTCAATACAGTATCTGCAAAATATTATTCTGTCCTCCCAGTCCTCTATCAACGGACTTAAAGCCGAACCCTTAAAGTTGAATTTAGTGCAACATTGAGTAGCCATCGGTTGGTTCACCACTTTCTTACATAATTTACACCTAAAATATGTAAAATTATAACATAATTGAATTCAGATATGAATATAAAGTATTTCTTAAATTGCATGAAAACATACTTATATTTGTTGACTTGATATTCGTCGACAAACATTGATTTAGCAAAACCAGCCATTAATTTGAAAAACTGTTTTAAATATGAAATTATAATTTAACCTAAACTCAATTCAATGACTACTGCAAACCAATTAAATTATTTTTGTCAATTTTAAAACTACTCATTTCATAGTTAGTATAGAGTACTTTACTTTTTAGTCAGTAGTAGTGAGTATTTTAGAAGTTTATTAAATGTCTCAAACATGTATCGATTCATAAGTTAGTTCAATATAATATTATGTATCTGTCTTACATCAAATCAGTATCAACTTCATTAGTAAGCCATACATATATACAGCTTTCCAGATTTTAATTTAGCCAGAGAAATGCTTTATTCTGACTCTTTAGATTTGAGTTTTTATATTTGATTAATTTTTTACCGAAATATTAACATTAATATCAAATAATTCCAAATTAAAACTTTGATTTAATGACTTTCGATGAGTGACTTGACTTGAATTAAAATTGATATTTTGTCTATCGGTCACTCATTAATCAAATATAAAAACTCAAAGCTAATGAGTGAGAATAAAGCATT
>JAQFXN010000884.1:0-18027 GCA_034693365.1 Liacarus xylariae
ATACCCCTAAAATTTGTGGAAAATGTGGGAGAAACTCCCCCCCCCCCCCCAAAAATAGGAGAACAATCAAAATACCCACCTTGATTTATGGACCTTCCACATCCCTGATAAGGTTTAATGAAGATTTACTTATTTTTTATCGTTATGTATCAAATTTTACTGGATTAACAAAAGTTTATTTTTATAATTTTTCATTGAAATTAAAATTAAAACTAGGGGTGCGCAAAGGATGAAAAGTCAGGAAGGCATAGGTCATATTTTGAGAAATTTTGTTGAAAAATCAGGGGTGTATAGACCAAAATTCAAAATATGAAAAATGCACCGAGGGAGTAGGGTAAAATCAATTTTTTTATTTTTGCTATAGTCCCTCCCCATTATCCATACCTACTTCAGAGGTATTTTGACTATACCTACACATTGGCTAATCGTGAAATAACATATTAGAACTTTTAAAATTTATGATAAATATTGTTAGTTTTGAATTTTTTATCAATTAATCATAAGAGAGACCAAATGGAATTAATTCAGGGGTAACTAGTGGGGGGCTATGACCTAAATACCCCTGACTTTGCAAAATACCCCACCCCTCCTGACGCGTTGCAGGGAGAAATATTTTGTCTTTACCTTATCTTTGCATTTTTAATATTTTGAAATTTTGTATATCTCCCTGACTTTTTGAGACAATTTTCTTTAAAGAACTCCACCTATACCCTCTGACTTGAGCGACCTTGGCTATCACTGAAATAATTTATAGAATAAGCTGTGCAGAGTGTTTATATTTCAGTGAGTATTACAGGTATAAAAGTGAATGCTTTAATACATTATTAAAAAATCCTTTCGAATATTTAATGTATCCTAACTGAGTGACCAACTCATTCTTTATTCCTTGATTACTCTAGATTATACTCAACAAATCAATGTATTAGTCTATAGTTCTTATATAAAATTAAAGATCCATGTTAAAATTATTTAGCTTTTGTGTCCGGGGATATTTTTGATACTTTAGAAACTGTCCGAATATATGAAAAACAGATTTGGACACTTACATATCAGTGTATTCATTGGTCAGAACCACAGGTAACTGCTATTCAATTATCTAGGTTAATATTCTTGAGTAGCTTCTAATATAGTCTGCCTACCATTGTGTAAAATTTTAGACACGATTCAATTCAATTTTGAATATATTAATTAGATTACTATATTATATCAATTGGTTTGCAATTAAACAATTGAAATACGATTAAATAGCATTTCAAAATCAATTATATTTTTATAAAAATATATTCATTTTTTAGAATTTAAATAAGTTTAAACTTAGTTATAAAATGTAAAAGTTTTTTCAGTTATCAACAGATAAATTGATTCAAAAATTGATAAACATTTTAAGAATTGATAAGTAGATTAGCAAAATCTATATAGTAATGTTCAAGAACAGTTTACTTTTATAGACTGTACAAGTGTTAATTCACATTAATCATCAATAAAATAACAATTTATTATCAATTTATAATACATTTATTCCTAAAGTGGATATTGAATGGAGTAATCAATTATTTATTCAAGATGAATTCTAGAAAAACTTTCTATTGATTTCTGTCACAATTTTAATAATATATAATGAGATATCTGTTTAAATGTATTTACGAAAAGTCTATGTAATTTAAAATACCAAATGTACTTGAATTATTTGATTCTTGTCTTAATTTTAACAAATTTATGTTTAGATAAAATTCTTATCTAGAATTCAGTCAAACGCCGTATTAATTTATAATTTGCACAAAGCATTTCTTAAACTAATAACTGGATTTTAAAACTAAAGATGGCATTGCATTCACTAAATAAATTGATTATATTTAAACCTTTAAGTATTAAGGATATCTGTGACCAGAATATTGATTGTTAGCTATTAAACAAATATGATTAGCAAATGAATCAAAACAAACAGCCATAAAATGAATTAATAGTATTTCTTATTTATATATACCGGTCATATGAAATGAATTATTAGCTACATTTCTGATATGATCTTAAAGGAGCCAGAATTAGAGAGCATTACTTCTTGTATCATTGTATCATGCTAATCTATTTAAAGATATGATTGATTTATTCTTTTCTAAAAAATTAATTGCATATCTTTGGCATAATTTTAAGCTTAAATTTTAATAATCAAGTTTTAAATATAATTAAAATAAATAGAAAACATTCATTTAATAGAAAGCTCTATGCGTTCAATAGACTGTAGTGCTGTAGATAATAATGTACAGTCAATTCTGGGTTCCAAACACATACACACACGGAAATCTTGAATCTATAACCACGAATTCCTAAAGGAATACGAGCTAAAAATACTAGCACTTCAAGCCCCCTCTAAGCTATGGCAGAAAAATAACCATTGTCTTTTTCATCTCCTACACCCCTGACTTACTAATTTATAATTAACACTGTTTAATCTCTATATAATAAATATTTTTAAGTTTTCTATACTTTATACGACACTTACACTTAGTTTTATCTTGTCCCTCAAACCATGGATGAGCTAAAGGGGGTGCACCGCCTATGATTTTGGCCGATACCCCTAGATCACTCGCGAAATACACTCTGCCCATAATAATTTTGAGAATATTTTGGAATATTCTATTAAATTCTGTCTAAATTCTTAGAAAAATAAAAGAAATTTTTGTTACATTCTTGCTAAATTTGGTCAAATTCTATTCAATCCTTACAGAATTCATCATAAATTGCCCAAAATTCTAATAAAATTTAAAGAATTTGTCGGCATTCTGTTAAATTAGGTCATTTTTAATTAAATTCTGCGAAATACTCCTCTGGACAACATGTCTTAAAATTAAATAAATTTGTGACTTCACAGCCCTGAATACTCCCGGATTTTGCCAAAAATCAAAACCATTCTTGAAATTTTTCCCGACACAAGGTCTGAAAACCAGAACTGACTGTAAAATCGTAGAATTAATGGTAAAATATGAATTTCAATAATTTTCCATAGTTTTCATTTCAATACATAAATAAAGATAAATTCAGTAAAAATGACATAATTAAACATGGCTAATTTACATGATCCAAATATCAAATGTATTTCTCTTTTATACAGTAATACTGTAAATGAGATGATTTATTGAAATAAAATTCTCAAATAAAATAAAAGTATTCAATAGTAATATATAGAGAAATAATTATTTAAAGATTAACTGATTCTCAAAAAATTTATTATTTTATAGAATTAATAATTAATGGCTTTGAATATGAATTGACTAAACTTATTGTATCCCTGATTGTAACAGTTAGAGGGAGTGATAGTTTTCGGCAAGGTTGGTTCAGTTCTCGGCAAACTTGACTGTGACGTCAAGGGGAACGACCGGCCCGTCCAAAACCAGTATAGTATTAGTAGTTAGTGTAACAGTAAAGTAAAGAGAGTGAAGTAAATGAGCCCAGACTTCAGTGAATGCATTCAAATCATATGTTTAATGCTTTAAAAATTTTATGACCAGTTCTTTAAGCAATAGTTTTTTGGATGAATTTTCAATGAACTTATGAAACGCATTGACTCTTTGCCTAACTTTAAATTTAGTGAATTCGGACTACAATGACATCAAATCAGTTCGGATGGTTCGACGCATTTCGTGATAATGGGGGTCCAGTCCTCTACACCACACCTAACAGGACTCCCGCTGTTGAAGACGTCCGAAATGTTTTAATTTATATAATTTTTAGTACATTTTTCATCGCTTTCCTCATCATTTTGCCCGGAATTAGAAAAGAAGTAAGAATTACACTAGCTTACTTTTCTATTTATTTAACAAAAACGCCAATTTTTATAACTTCAATCATGTTTTTATTCAAAATTATTCAAATTTCTATAAAAAGATTTTATTAATTTTTAAGATTACAATTAATTATTTAGACATAAATATAGCTATTAGAGCATTCGATGTGGATCCATTCTCGAATTTGAGTTATTATTGAGTTTATATTCAATGAAATATTGATTAAAAACTCAAAAATATTTAATTATATTTATTTATAAAATTTCAAAATTTTATTAAATTTTCAAATTCCACAAATCAATAGTATTTTATTTATTATAAAAGAAAATAATTTTGTCATTAATTGAATAGAAATAATTTTCATTTTATCAATTGATTAAATCGTAAATCATATCATAAATTCTGTAAAAGTGAATAATTACTAATTATATTATATCTAGATTTTGGAAAGATGTTTGTGAATAGGTGAACCTGGATAGTTTATTTAAAATTTTTATTGACAAAACTTATAAAACCAGATCCTTTTGATCTTTATTCTTATGATTGATTTGAAACCACAGTCTCTTTTAAATCGAATAAAAAATTAATTTGAGAAAAATTAAATGATTTTAAGTCGAGTTTAAATTTTAATATATTTTAAGAATAAATTATTTGATCAGCAATTATATTTTTAAAATATAATCGAATTTTATTCTAGATTTGTCTTTAAAAAATATTTTAGTCATTTGTAGGAAATGCTCAAGCAATAGATAGTATAAGAAATCTATGAAAATATCTCTCCTACATCAAAAATCAATTGTAATAGACTCTAATAATTTTATGTTATACACAATTTTTATCCACAATATGCAGTATTTATTTAATATTGTGTTAATAATTTAATGAAATGATGATTAAAAACTCAAATTATTTAATTATATTTATTTATAAAATCATAGAATTTTGTAAAATTTTCCAAAAAATACCAATCGATAGTGTTTTATGTTATCTTAAGTATTCTCTATGACGGGGATAACCAAGATTGGCCGAACAGAAGGGTATTGGGTGTATTTTAAGAATAGATAATTAACTATAAAACCAAATTTGAAAAACTCATCAATAAATCAAAGTTGGTAAGCGAAATTAGTTATTTAAAGCAGTTATTTCTTTAATAAAGCGCATTTGGCTTTCGATTCATTTGTAAATCAATTATTGACGAATATTTCATTAATATTTACATTAAATTTTGAATTCTTAGCCGATTTTGTTTACTAATTCAATATTTTTAAATTGAATTAATTAAATTACATCATATATTGATTAAAAATTGAAAATAGTTGACAAACTTTTAAAATATTGATTTATATTTGTTTAAAAGTTTTGTCAAAATTATCCTCATTTTATGATTCGCAAAGAAGTTCAAACCCTTTTCTGAGATCTTTTTCCGATAAAAATATTGATTTATTTAAGTTAAAATTCTTTTATAATTATTATATTTAAATCTTTAAAATTTTTGATTATTTAAACTATTCACTGCATAAACTCTTTTTTCTTAAACCTTATTATTGAAAAGCATCGAAAAGTTTCTCAATTTATCATTTTTTTTGTTTGAAATTATTTTGAGGAAAATCTTTAAAGTTTTAGATTCTCTTCTCTCTTAAGATTTTTATAACAATTAAAAATATGAAAATTAAACGGTTATCAAGATTTTTATGAAGGATTTTATTCTTAAGAAATGATTAAAAAGTTTATAATTCAAATGATAATTCAGTTCTCGTTAAATACTTTGAATATTAAATACTTAACTAACAAGGTTTGTGAGGGGTGTGTGCGTCTCAAATTAAATTCTTTTCTATCACCAAATATCAAGATTACTGTAGCATGTAATTATTACTTACAACGAAACCGAGGTTTATATTAAGGCTTACTCGATATTAAAAACTATTACTGTAAATATCATTATGGAAAGTGAGGCTTAAGAAAATGAAATTATAAATATCCTCTTTTAGATCGTCCAAATAACAAAGTTATGGCTCTTATTTTGTCAAACTTGTCTTGGTGAAAGCTGATGAAAATAATTTTTTTTATCAAATTATGTCCTGAATTAAGTGACTGTGGGATGATCTGAATGGAAAATGCCATTCCAGTCTAGGAGAACCGAGATGGGCTATTTTGAAGTCAATTTTTATTATCAATGGAAATGGTATACATACTTACTAGATTCCAGTAACGAATTTCCACAAAGTTAGTTTCGTTGTTAGTTCAGTTTACAGTTACTATAATATAATACTGTGATTAGGTTTGATGTTTTAAGTGATTTTATTTTGTTCCGATTCCCTGAAAAGTCAAGAATTTCATAAAGATTTCAAGTTTATCAATAAACAAATCTATCAATGTAACCTGCTCAATGGTCTAATCAATATTAACCTTTTTTATAAGGTCATGTGATTTTGTATTTCATGTAAAATCTGTTTGAATATAATGACCAAATATAAAATTACTGTAGTATTACATCTAAAATGTTCTATTGATTGCAATTTTATATTTCTCTTTTGTAAGACATGATTCAACAATTTTATTTTTCTGTTTTTACTTGACTTTACATGAGATCAGCATTTTGTTGAGTGACTCCGGGGATAAAAATTTTCAATTCAATTTACCAGTCATTAAAATAGTGATTATGGAGTCAAAAGTTCTAAAGGAGCTTATTATTTAAAATATATGCAATCAGTTTTACTAAATGACAAGCAAACAGTGACTACTTTCATACGAATAAGTATTAATAACTTAAAGATTGGTCGAACTAAACAACTTAGTGTCGAATGCAGTAAAACAAAATGAGATAGTCCACTCAGGTATGTCCACTCACGTCATTTGTTTGTTAGCTACCGGTATAGTTTTCTAGTTTACATTAATCTCAATTTGTGAAATAGTCTATAGATATCTCCAAATTTGCTTAATATTTTTGAACAAACACTGCATATTTATATGATATCCCATATTCCCGGCCGAATAGAGTCTTAAAGTTGTAAAAGAAATTCACTTTTAGTTTTTCCTCCAAAGTGTTCTCGCTAATGGTGACCTATTTATTTTATAGCCTAGTTTGTATTTGAACGAGTCACAATATGAAAGCTAATTATGACGTGTGCAGGAATTCTATGTAGCCTTCAATTTCCCAAAGAAATCCTCTCAGATCTATGTCACGAACGAAAGCTTCAAAATTTCTATAATTAACTTTCTTACTCGGCCTCGTCCTCGTCCATCGCTTCCATGCCTTTCTTATATTGACTGAATGCTTCTATTCTTGACAATCATTTTTCACAGTTATTATTATTTATTATTATTTTGTTTCTGTCCTTATGTTTGCATTTTTTGCGATTATCATTGGATTAAAAGTTAACTTTCTTCTCACTCCTATATTATATTTATAAATAAACAAATATAAGAAATCATTATTTAATATCCGTTTGTTTTATAGCCGATGGATACCAATGAACTTTCTTTGCAGTGAATTTTGCTCTCTAATATTCTCTAAATTCTGTAAAAATGAGCATTTCACATTATTTGTGAAGTTTTATCATAAAGAGATGATCAAACTTATGAGTCATAAACTCTAAGTTATAGCAATTTATATGACTATTGGATTTTCCTTTTACGACAGAACCTAATATTTATTTTCTATAGAGTCTGTGAAAGTTGTTTCTAAAATAATGTCACAATCAACCTTGGGCGATTGTTAATGCATTATCATTGAAACGAAATTGGACTCTATTTACTAATATAAGGTCCGAAATAGGACTGAACTATGAAATTATCTCTTAATTAAGAGAAGCAATTAAAAAATTTATTTATCAGATATTATTATTCTCATCAAAATATTGTCTCAATTAATTTAATGAATAGAAAACCAAATATTAAGTTATAATCGAGAGATATAAGAAATAAGATTTTAATATGGAGTTACTCTTTATAAATGAGAATTTGTTAATAAAGAATTAAATTTATGAAATTTTTAAACATCAATTAAATATTCTGAAAATTTGTTTTAATTGTTTCGATTGAAGTGAATCTTTTTAAATAATTAATGGAAACTTATATAAAATGTTAATTAAATACTTATGCAATGAGTTTTGAAATTTTTGAAATGTATTTTTTCATCATTATTTTTATTCTAGTTTTCCTTCCTTTCTATGCTATCTTAGAATTATATCAAAATAAATGAAAAATAGAAAAATAATTTTATCGAAATAATTGATTAACTTTTATACAAAACTACTGTATATTAAGTTATATATTAACTAATGAAAACAGAGATTTAATCAAAAGAGTTTTAATTATTGATATAATTGAGAAAAACAATTCTCATAATTAAAAATATATATTTTTATTCTTTACAGCGTTTGTCGACATTCATATGCGTAACAATCAGTCTATTTGTCGGGGCTGTCATATTGAGTAAGTATATTAAAGAATCGAATTTCTGGAGCTCTTATTTTTTTGTTATTCATTTTTAATCTGAAAAACATTTGGTCGAACGAAATACTGGTTTGTAAATAGGTTGCCATAATTTTGTACAAACAGGCCATTCATTTAGAACTTCCAACAAAATGATGATTATATCTGTTATTTTCTATTTCGAAATTGAAAACATTAAACATTCGCTCAGAAATAGATTTTTCTCCGAAAAGTTCCTCGAAAATTTGCTTTTCATAAAAAATTGTTTATATTTTCATTGAAAAAAGGCTTTAGAGTTTAAAAATTAGTTGAGATTATAATTTAAAATTGTCCTTTATATATATATATATATAAGCTTAAGCACACTATAATTACAGAAAAACTATTGCATTATATCAATAATTATTTATATAAGAGTTGTTTAGAGAATAGTTTTATTTGGAATAAATGGCATTTAGAAATGTTTAGTTAATATTGAAAGTTTGAAATTTTTCATTATTATTATTGAGTATTATTCGTGTATTTTGTACACTAACTTATTGAGCACGATAGTAGCCCAGAGACATGAATGATGGCACAAGTAATTAAACAATTACGTAGTGTTAGTAAAATACGAAACTAAACTTTTCTGCGGATAAAACAATATTAAGAATTCAATGTTAAAATTTAAAATTTTTAAAAATTAAGCTAATTAATTTTGATTGATTTAGTTGCGAATTGTGGCACATCATGGCATGTGGCCAATGCCTCCATATCTAGTCCTTATAGAGCGTTTTCAAAAGAAAAAATATTTGCAAATATTGGTGTGAAGATTGGTCTCCAAAGTGTTAATATCACTTTAAAAGGTTCTTTTTCTTTTTCAAATCAACTCTTTCTACTTTTAAATAAATTTAATCCAATTTTGATAATGTATTTGATTTTTTCCAATTGCTATCAATAGCGACACCGATTCACAGAAGAAATGAAGAAATAAATTATAACGAAAGGTTCTATTGGATCGGACGTAAGTGATCTGATTTTGATCTTTAATCTAATTATATCCTCAGAATTAAATTCAATTTAGAGATGAGAAACGAAAAAAATAATTTTCATAGAGAAACAGATAGAAAATCAAATATAAGCTTACGATATAAAAGTGATTGTAAATCGATTCTAAAAATCATTTACTAAAAGAAAAGTTGCATTTCTTTCGAAAGTTTTTTTAAGGGAAAAAAATTTCGTTTAATAAGTTTAGTTTGTTTTCATATTTTTATTTTATTTAATAACATTTATTTAATTATAATTTCTTTGACAATCATGTGATTGAATGTTCAGAATTAGGACACAAATGCTTCATAAAATGTATTATAAAGTTCTGTCAATTATCAATGTCGAAGAGCATAGTATACATGTGCTGGATATGACTGCAACTAAGAAAGTGAGAGAAATGGAAAAAATGAAAAATGGAAAAAATAATGGAAATGGAAATATCCGACAGCTCTGAGCGATCTTCTAAATCGAAATTTTATCAAATGTTTTTATAAATGAATTGACAGAAAATGATTTTATTTAATTCGATAAAATTGTCGATAATTTCATATCAAAATATGTTTTATCGCACAATAAAATCAGAATAACTCTAATTAACTGTTATTTTTAGATAATTTAAAATTATTTATTTTAACAAATAAATATTTTTTTTTCTGTTAAAACCTCTGCTCATTAATCGACTTCGACCTACTTGTAGACTAACATTCTATACAACTTTCACTTAATCTTAACTAATAATCTTCGAAAAAGGAAAAGTAAAAAAACGTTCAGAAAATATTTTAAACATTAAAATTTTAAAATCATTATTCAAATTTAGATAAAAACAAAATAACATATAAATAATTGCCGATTAAATTATAATATTTCAAATAATTTTCTAGAATTAACTGCCAATCAATTTAGAAAAAATTCTCAATTTTTAAAAATAAATATTTTAAAAATTGGATAAATTGAGGCAAAATTAACATCATAAAAATTTTTCATTTTATAAGACTAAACATTAAATTACTTAAGACAACACAAAAAACAAATTTATAAACAAATTACAAATATTATTAATGTTAAATATGATAACAAAAATTTTAAAATTACTTTTTAATAAATCAAAATTGGGGTTTGATTTCTAATCATTACAGCGACTGATATGAAACAAGAATTTCAAACAGCTTTAGCTAAAGGACTGCCATTTTCCATATTAACAATTGCCGAATATTTTAGTCAAGACGGGGAAGGATTCTGTTGGGGTCGGAGCTATAGACTGGCCGGATATTATGCAAACATACTGTTATGGTAAGCATTCACTTAATCAAACATTAATAACAGGGATGTGGAAAGGGGTTCCAGTTCAGAATACACCCTTACAAAATTTGTGGTTACAATTACTTCTATGGACTGATACCTCTAAATATTGAGTAAAATGTGAGTGTAAAACTTAAGAAATGGGAGAAAGGCCATAATACCCCCCTGACGTTTTGGACCTCCCACATCCCTCATTAATAATAATATTAAATTGAGTTTAGTTATACAAAAAAGCTTTTAAACTATTATCGATTAATTTAATTAACAAAATAATAAGAAAAAATATCCAAACGTGTGTGGATTGATGTGAAGTGACTTATTGGGCATTCGAATCGATTTGTAATTTGAATTTTGTCCCACTTTTCTTCCAAAATATTTCACAATAAATATATGAGAAGTTGAAAAAAAATTATTCAAAATAACAGACAGAATAGTGAAGAAACAGTTAAAAGAAAAAAAGAGGGAAAGGAAATCACGATTCTGTTTAATTGCATTTGTAATGCGAATAAGATTTCATTATTTGTCAAATTAAAAAGCTATGAAAACTTTTCCTCTTTTTTCCCACTCATAGTCACCTATACTACAGAGCAGTTTCTAAAGTGTGGGCAGATTTTTGAATTGATTTTTTTATTTTGTTGAAAAAAAACTTTTATTCTCTCGCATACGATATATTGATTTTGGTTTCAATTTAAGGAAAAATGCATTTTTGTTTAAGAAGTTTTTTTTTATTTATTTTGTTTAAAGCATTTTTATCTCTTTCTGTGTTTTGTACTTATTGTTTGAATTTTAATAAACATTTTTAAAAACATAACTAAATATTTAATTTAAATTTAATGAACACATAATAAAATTGGAACACAAGTTGTGATTTCGTAAAATTTTTGAAAAATTAATTTTGATATTTAACATTGAATATTTCGAGATTTTTTTCTAATTAGCAGTGAATCTAAATTAAATATAATGAATGAATAAATGATTATTGAATTGAAACCACAATAGATTTGACAATGAATTTGTTAAAGATTTTAGTAATTATTAGAGCGAATAGATATTGAAAGTGAAAATTTCATCAGAAAAACTAATTGATTTATAAATTATTTATCTAAGAATAACTACACTTTTTTCATAAGTATTGAGATTTTCTAATTCTAGTGTCTGTATTGAGTAGTTTAGACATAAATATCAATTGGATTGAGTCGGATATAAGTTGAATGTCAGCCTTGGACTCAATATCAATAATCGTCGACTAAAACAATAATTTAATGACAGTTATTGACATTCAATAATACGTAAAATAATAAATTAAAACTTATAATTCAATTATTGTAAATACACGTTATATACGGGTATTTAAAGACTCAAATATTCTCTTTTCTTTTTTTGTGTTATTGAACACCAAATGAGTATTTCGTTATTTTTCTATGGATTTGCGAATATTATTATGATTTCAACAGTCAATGAAATGAAACATAATTTGCAATTATTAATGAAATTCAAAATTAAAAGCTATATATTATGGCTTTGTATTAATTAAAAGTCTTTTATTGTCGTTATTGCTTAAAACATAAATTCATTAATTTCATTGACACTACTTTTCCATTACTTCCGTCCCTTTTGTTATTCATAATAAAGTTTTATTTTTAATTTCACAAAAATTTTTATTTATAAATTATATTGCTTAACGATATTTCATAATGTCCTAAAATTGAAGCTTGTAGATTTGCTTCAACGCTTTATTTTTTGAAATTTTATTTTAAGCGATATTATCTGTGTTTAACAAAATTACAAGAATCAGTTATCACTTTGATTTCTAAGGGTATAGGAAGGGTATATAATTGTGATTTTCCTTCAAACTTAGTTTATGAGGTGAATGCTTTGGAAATAAATTTCAATACATTATTATCAGGAATTATTTAGTCTGTGTCCTCCCAGTAAACACCCTTGTCTATTTCCCGTCTAACAGAATGAGTTGACATATTTCTTAAGATATTCTCATTTTTCTAAAGATTCGATTAAAATATATTTGAGAACTGGGTATTCATAGCCTTTATTAATAATCAAATAGTGTTGTAAGAAAACAATAGCCATTGCGTTCAATACACGGAATATAAAAGAGTGAAAATTCTTAAATATGTTTAAAGAGAAAAGAATTAATTAAATACATCATTATTGCAATTGATGTCACTTTTATTTGTTGTATTAATAATAATAGTGGAGAACCATAAGAGAACACAGCTGTCAGATGTGGGACGAGGAGGAACTCAGCTTATCATAACAATTAAGTCGAGTGAAGGTCTAATACAATATAAGAGAGAATATACTAATAATTGATGTAAACTTTTGTAAAGACTCAGTCTTTTAATTTGTTAACAATTTTTTTATTCGATATAAAATTTCTATCTATTTTTAATATAAAGGATTGCTTTCTCTACTTGGGTTCTGATGAATGTACTGCTATGTGCAGTTCCCCGGTATGGCGCCTACACAATGCAAATTACTGGTGTCGTAATGCTGTTAACCAATGCTATCTATACACTGCTATTGCCTCGAAAACCTCTAGTAATTCCATTTGAAGGCGAAAACCTTACTTTTTCTTTTGGCTGGTGTTTCTGGATTGTACTCATCGCAGGTATGAAACCAACAATTTTTAACCACATTTTTAGATCAAAACTTGTAATCTCTTCACTTCTAATATAAGAGATATGAAAAATGTATAAAAAATTGAGGCACTATTAGATTCACCCACACATGCATACACTACCTATCAATTTTTGAAACCCAGAGAGTAAGTGAATCAGAAAGAAAGGGAAAGGGAGGGAAAGAGCATGAGAGAGATAGAGAGAGAGAGAGAGAGAGAGAGAGAGAGAGAGAGAGAGAGAGAGAGAGAGAGAACAAGTAAAAAATTAATGACAATTTATGTGATATAAACGATAATTTTGTGCTCAATACAGAAGTTTTGTGTGTTGTATAAGTTTGCGTTCATTTTCAAATCGATGCATAAAAACATCATTAAATAATATTTAGGAATAGGTTTTTGAGGACATATAACATACATTATATTATTTATTTATTTTTTTAGTTTCGATTTTTCTGAATGAAGGACTAGTTTTTCAGACCCTATTAGTTAATAGATTATTGAAGGCTTAACGATGAGTTGCATTAGAATCTAAGCTTAATATTTAATGAGAATCTAGAGATCATTTTCAGCTAAATGTTTAATCTTCTGTTAGTATTTAACAGTTAAACACAATTCTAATTCCTTTTTGTTATTGTTTATGATCTCAAAAAGTATTAGTAAATAATTATTAGTAATTTTAAAACATTATTATATATTAAATAAATCACATATCGAAAGATTATTATTTTATCATAGTTTTAGTCACGAATTCCCAATAAGTGTTTATTCAAAATAGTTTTTATTCTCTTATATATGATTATTAAGAAAATTAATTAAGTGTCTGAAAATTTTTATCAGAAAAAATATTGTAATCAATCACAATTTTTATATTCATATTTAAGATATTATATGTACTTACTATAAACTATTTTGAAAAATATGTTTTATAACTTAAATTATTATTATTTTCAAATTATAATCGATTTAATGATAAGAGAGTGTTAATACAGAGTATATATGATATAATATTGTGTTGGAATTCATTATAATCTTATTTAAACAAAAACAACTTTTTATAATTGACTGATTTCTTAATATTAGAAAATATTCTTTTTCATTCACATACCATAACTAATCAATTTCATTAAAACATACTTTTAATAACACGATATTCTAATACAAAAATTAATCCTTCATTCAAACAACAACAAAAAGCATCAAATATTAAGAGAACATTAATTGAGATTTAAATTTATATGAAATTAAAGTAATGAAGTAATGCATAAAATGTTTTTGAAAAATAATAAAAATAATATAATTTACTTAATTATAAAAAATAAAACAGTTTCAGTAATCAATATTTCCTTAAGAGCAGAGGTAGTCAAGGTCGGCCGAGTCAGGGGTATATGTAGGGGTATATTGAGAAAATTTTATCAAAGCGTCTGCGAAGGGATATAAATATTTCAAAATAGAAAAATGCACAGGGGAAGTAAGGTACAAATAAACAAATTTTGCCTGCAGCGGAAAATGTTAAGGAGGATATTTTGCAAAATCTCAAAATCAGGGAGTTTTTAGGCTACACCCACCTTGGCTACCCCTGTTTAAGAGATATCTATATAAAAATTCTTGAGTTTTCATTTTATATATTTATTCAATGAATTTCCTCCTATTCAATGAATATCTTTGAGATTTAATTTAAAAATATGCCGAAAATATAGCCCATTTTATTAGATATACTGATTGTATAATTTGTGTGACCTAACATTTAAATGGTTTTATTTTAAATATTTGTATTGAATTTTATACGCAAAATACTGTCGACTTTTATATAAATGGATTTATGTTCACACATAACCACATATAAGAAGTCTTGAAAAAAGGACCTGTTTATCAAATGGACTAAAGTAATAAACCCAAAATTGAAATCCAGCTTTAAAATTTGTTTCAAAGAATTTTAGTATAAATCACTTAAATTCTTGACTTAAATTTATAGCAATTTTTCATAGAAGACGACTTAAAATCGAAAGTTAGGGTTTATATTCCTATTATTTTTTTTAATGTCCTGGCAATCCCTAAATACAGCATAAATAAGTGAATGAATTGCAAAATATTTCACTACTTATGTGTTTTGTTAAACTCTCTTGAATTCGTTTAGAAACCCCCATTCAAAAATTGAGAAACAAGTTTCATTTAAAGATGTTATAAGAATCAAAGGTTATTGGCTTCCAGTTATCCCAATAGTGTTTGATTTATGTAGGCGTTCAGTACAATACAACAACTCCTATGAACTTTCAAACAAAACAATTGAAATAATAATTATTCTTTATTTATTACAAATGATAATAAATTTGTCATTAATTGAATGGAAATGATTTCCTTTTTATCAATTGATTAAATCGTAAATCATATCATAAATTCTGTAAAAATGATTAATTACTAATTGTATTATATCTAGACTTTGGAAAGATGTTTGTGAATAGATGAAACCTGGATAGTTTATTAAAAAATTTTATTGAAAAAACATATAAAACTTTCAATCTAATCTTATGATTAATTTGAAGCCACGTTCACTTTTAAAGCGATTAAAAAATTTATTTGAGAAAAATTAAATGATTTTAATGTCGTGCTTAAATTCTGATATATTTTGAGAATTAATTATTTGATTAGCAATTATATTTTAAAAATATAATCGAATTTTAAGCTAGATTCGATTTGTCTTTAAAAAATATTTTAGCCTTGTGTACGAAATGCCCAAACATGGCATAAGAAATCTATGAAAATATCTCTACAAATAGATGAATCGTTTGTCTCAATTCATTAAATTTATGTATAATTGTTACAAAACTAATGAAAACATATTAACATTTGAATGGCTGACAGGCGTGACATCGGTTTTGGTCGGAGCACTCGTCACAATAGTTGACACACTATTTCCTAATAAGTTTTCGACGATATTGGAAGTGGATTACGACACTCCGTATCGTTATTTCGTTGGCAATGACGCCCATCTGATCGGCGCCCCCATAGCTAATGGACATAACTGTCCGCACACCACAGCCTCCAACACAAGTGAATTTAATTATTTTAAAATTAAAATATTCGCAAATTTTAACCGAAAATACTTTAATTTTCTGATTTAGACTCCGGTAATACGGACTCTACGTGTTGTGTTCAGCCACTCAACAGTCAAATTAGTGGCCGAATCAGTACAGTTGTGACAAAGACTAAAAGTGATGCCTCGACTTCGACTACTCTCGAAAAAATTGATGAACAAACCACCACTTGTGGGGAAACAGTCACTACCACTGCCGATATCGAAAACAATGAGGGCTTCACTAATGATGGCTATCAGAGAGGAGAAGAAGACGAGGACAGTGATGTGAGCACTACTATTATTGATGGCAAGAGAGCCATATCTCTACACAATTTCGGTAAATTTGCTGCACAACAGCAAAGGGAACAGAAGACAACTTCCATTACACTGAATCACAGGCATAAGAACTTTGATCTGTATTATTAACGAAACGAGAAAAGAGTTCAAAGAATAGGAATTTATAATAAAACAAATTAATGATTAAATAAGTATTTGAGTCTAAAGTATAACTTTTATGTGATTTTCTAAATATTAAGACTAAATATAGTGAAATACAAAGAGAAAAAACTTTATATAAAATGATATTTTGAACGAATAAGTTCTTAATCCAAAAAAAATACAAATTCTTAAAAAAATAAATAATTTATATAAAGAATTAATTTATTGTCTCAATTATTAGCCCCTTTTTAATAGTCTCTATAATGATCTGAAATGTGAAGATTCATTAATTTTTATGCTTTTTTATATTTAAAATTATTTGAATTGTTTTTTAGAATATTTTATTTTTAATGTATTATAAAAAATATTGTAATTTATTTTTTTTTATTTTAAAATATTTTTTCTGATATTAATCAAAAAGTTTTTTGATTAATAAAAGTATTATTGTATTATAAATTATAGTAATAAAAATGTTTTTTTTGCCTAAATCTGAGGATAAATTAAACGATGAATTATTTGTTAAATTGATTAATTGGTGCATTCAATATATAAAATAATAAATAATATTTAGTTTATTTTCATCACTTCTATCATGCTCATTTATATGTCAGTAAAAATTAGCAATGATTCGATTTATTATTGGATCAATTTTAACGAATATTAAGATTTATTCTGTAAATGTAATACAATTCATGTCATCTACTAATAGATTATATTTCTATTATTGCAATGATTTTATATGAACTTCTGATGGAATATTTCGGTTATAATTTTGATATTAAGAATATGATTGTTGACGAATTTAGAATATTTTGGTTAGGAATTGGATAACTTTTATATTGAAACATAATTCTTGTGTTAAATGATTGTATATATGTTCCCCCCATGTCAATATATATATATTAAAGACAATGAGCATTCTTACAATTCGTTCATAATGCACGAAAATGACACCTCTGTAAGTGCCGAAACCTCCCTGGACGACAATATATTCCAAAATTCACGAGGTAATTTCATTTCAATCAAATTCATTTAATAATAAAGTAAAACTTCAATATATGAACAAATATTAAATATTGTAGGCATTGCATCATTGTTTGAGTTAAGAGAGCTTTAGAAATCGCAATTCAAAGTCCACTTACATAGGACTCAATGTAAACCATAATTTTGTTTTGCATTTTTAAAGAGATTTGTTTTGGTTTTAAAAAACAATTATGCATTCCTAAAATATTATTCTCTCTCCTCATTCCTCATATATAGGGTTAGCGGAATTATTCCCTCCCGGAATCTTCCCGATAAATTCCCTCCCGAAACTTCCAACTTTCCGGGAAAAT
>JAQFXN010000885.1:0-18022 GCA_034693365.1 Liacarus xylariae
TATATTGCATGATGTGTTTGATTAATGAATATTGTTCAAATTAACTTGTACAAGAATAATAAAAGTAATTGATTTTTATTGTGACCATTAATTTAGGCAGTGGTTTACCAAATGCTAAATTAAAATCTTGGAATAGTATGGAATTGAATGGTTTCATCTATGTTTGGAATCACTCAAATGGAAATAAACCTGATTGGTACCCAGAAGAAATCATAGAAGTTAAAAGTATGATTTACCGAGCTAAAGCTATTCAAATTGCTAATTGTCATTTTCAGGTAATTAATTTTAATATCTAATTATTTCAATTAAAATAAAATATCTCATATTATGATAAATTTGTAGAGAACATTGAAATATCAGATATAACAATGTTAAATATTCATCACTGATCAATTCGGGTTTGGTAATTTATTTTTGTAATATATTTGCAACTGTTTTATACAATTAGTTTTATATGTAATCATATATCGCTAATCATAATAAAGAAATTAGATTTTAAACAAATTCTTCAATAGTATATAAATTTTTAATCCACTTAAACACTGATCTAATGACAACTAATAATAATAATGAAATAATAGAAAGTTTCAAAATTACAAATACAGTTCATGAAATTGATTAATAATTTTTTGTACTACATTTTGATTATATAAAAAGTTTACAATAGTTGGACAGAAAATAAATGATATAAATTTTATAACAATCATAGATTACATGAAATTATATTTTTAATAAATTGAACTTGTAGGAAATCTCTGAAAATGTAGCCGATTTCACCCACGCAGCCACTATACATAGACCACCAATAATATTTGGTGCAATATTGGAGACCCCAAACTATATTCTCCCGATATTGAATTCATTTTATAACCAATGGATATTCAAGTGGAACATATCCAAAACTGAGCCATATAAATCCTGTCTTGAGGTCGATATGCAATATCACTTATTTGGCAAAACACTGGCTAAGATAAATTTGGTAAATCAGATAGATGGACCTGGAATATCGAATACAAAATTGACCATTGACACCATTTTGGGCAGGGAAATTATTCAATTGGTTATTGGTGTTATACAATTAGGACCAATGAGACAGAAGTTTTTGGGCAGAGTTTATTCAACGCCTGGCTTTATATCATTGTTCATATGCAGACTTTTTGCACTCGAATATCACATTCAGGTAATCATATATTGAATTAGCATTCGTTAGATTTTGAGACTGATATGAAATTATTTTCTATCAAATCAACTTTATTTGAACTACCAAATATTCTGCAAATGTTTGCCGATTTTCAATAACATTTATTTATTTTGAAAAATTTAACTTTTTCTTAATCATCATTCGCTATAATATTAATGAATCTAATATTGTTAAACATCCAAACAAATTAAAAATCTTCAGTAAAGACTCAGAAAAATAGTAATGGTGAACAAGCGGGTATTGCCTAACACTATACACCTTTAAGTTGGAGATTTTTCAAAACAAATTCCATTGGCACTTTGCGCCGCCGGCAACAAAAATTTAGTTTTCACATTACTCACCCTGTACAATTTCATATTTTGCAGTTTTGCATATATGTCTCCACTGATTTTTGAGAAATCTTTTCCGAAGTACACAAGCTAAGTTATACTCCCTCTGACACGGTCTACCATGGCAAACCCTCATGAAAATCAATTCTATGTTTTCATATAGTGTATAATCAAAGTAATTTCAATTCAAACAAACTTAACTAATTGAAATAAATTTGGTGTGGATAAGTTTAATAAATTGAAATTGACATGAAATTATTTTTGAAATGATTTTCTATCAAATCAACTTTATTTGAACTACCGAATATTCTGCAATGGTTTCTATTTAATAACATTTATTTTTTAGAAATTTAACTTTTTCTTAATCATCATTCAGTATAATATTAATGAATCTAATATTGTTAAACATCCAAATAATTTAAAAATCTTCAGTAAAGACTCAGAAAAATAGTAATGGTAGCTAAGAATAGTGATGACCCCAAAACATCCATTTAAATCTGGTAGTATAATCATGGTATTTAAAATTCAAAGGAACTTTACTAATTGTAATAAGTTTAGTGCGGATAAATAACTATCATCCCGCTCTTAGCATTTGATAGCATTTACTTCACTTAATTTTATTTTCTTACATTTAAGATTCTGCGAGATGTTATACTTTGGAATAATAAAAAATATTTAAACCGACCTTGTTTCACTAAACTGGAACCATCAATGGTGGAATTTAGGCGTTGGTATAGTCAGTTTAATACAGATAATGTCACCGAATAGATATATAATCAAAATCAAATAACATAATTGTAATATTTTGTCAAAAGAAATAAATATTTTTCTTTAAAAAATATAAAATATTAAGAATTTCTTTATTTTTTATATTTGTTACTAAAATATGGCTTTAATACTCGACATTAAAATTGCTCAGGACAATTGTTATAGTGTGTAGCGTATCTGTCCAAACACTAGATAGAGACGTCTGTTGACAACTTCAAGACTAGATCTGCCTTTATCTGGGATATTATTTTGAACATATTGTATGATAAAAATTAATATTTACTACTTATCAATAAATCTAAGTTTAAACGAATAAGATTACAAAATTTAGTTATTAAAGTATATGCAACGAAACCGGACAAAATATTAAAAGAATTATATCAAATTTGTAAATTTTTAAAAAATATTAAAGAAATATATGATTTTATATTTAGATTTATTGGTCAGAAATAGATATTATTATATTAATTTTGTCTTACTATATGTTCAAAATAATATCCCAGATAGAGACAGATCTTTTCTTGAAGTTGTCAGCACAGGTCTCTATATAGTATTTGGACAGCTACGGTCTAGAGTTGTCTTGAAAAGTGTTTCATTATTTTTTATGAGTTTAGGTACAATCTGTGAAAAGCAATTAACACATTTACATATTATCACCTCTCCTGAAATATTAATCAAAGATAATATAATTGCATTGAAATATAGCGTCTGATCTAACAAATGATAGCTTTCTTCAATCAAATCGAATTATTAAAATCACTCATATATTCTATACATAATTTGTAGATGTCCTTATATGAGTATGCTCAAACTACTTAAAAAATAATGTAGAAGACAACTCCAGGTTATAGTTACTAGATTTTAATGTCTGTTAATTTTTGTTCTGTCTAATTGTAATGCACAATAGGTCATGAATAATCAGTTTGTGAAAAAAATTAAAATCAACAAGCGTGTATATTTTATAATTGTTCCGCAATGTGTTTTAAGTTTTCTAACTTATCTGTAAACTAAACCATAGTTTAATACAACAATTTTAAATTTGTTAAATAGTAATTCCACTTGCAAAGAATAGGAGTATATAGATTCGACTCCGCCGCTACACAAGCTTTTCACATATTTATCATTGGTTTGATCACTATCCCCACCAACAATGAACATCTTCCATAGACCTAGCATTGACCATGAACCTTCAACGTCCTAATCCACCTCATTAAGGGTGCATTCAAATTTTAACATTTACTTGAATACCGCCACACAGACAGCACTAGGAAGATATTTCTAATGAGATGGTAAACTATGATAAACCGATGGGATTCATAAAATTTATTAAAGTGTACCACATTTTGCATCACTCAAGATTTTACCAGGAAAGCTTAAATAGTAATAGTTCATTCTCGTTTACGTTATTAATTTTTTTTATTAAAGCCAAATTCTAATAATTAAAATTTTACCTGCAAATTTACATTTTTCATACACACTAGTAGTTCCTGATTGTAATATAATTAAGTAAATTATAGAAAAGTTCATAATATATTTATTTATACTGGTTTATTTTTTATGTGATTTTGAAATATATAATTTTAAGTACATTTAATTTAATTGTAATAGCATTTTCGAGAATGTAATTTCTTTTCTTGTTTGTTGTAAAAACTATGTTGCTAAAACTGCTCAATAATTATTTTGAGCAAACTATTAAATAATTCACAATTTAATATCGTTTTATAGTGAAAATTTTGAATTGATATTATCAAAAATGTTAAATAATTCAAATTGTGAATGTTTAATTTATTTAATTACTTTATTAATATCTTGCTATATATTAAAACTGATTATAAAATTGTTAACATTCACTGAATACCATTGGGTAAATATTTAATTTAATCAAATATTAATTTTATTTTATATTATAACTTTTATAAAATATAATAGTTTATCAAACAATGCAAAATAATTGAAAATAAGTCCTTTTTTAATTATTGTATCTTATTTTTAAAAAATCTTGTTTGAGTACAATAATCAAAATAGCATTAACTGAATTCAGAGTGCACGAATAGCTGTGTCCTTTTTTGATATACAATATATACCAACAAAGTATAAATCTTTATTGCTGTATTATTACAGCAATATTATTGATTCGGGTGTAAAATTAAAATTAATTTTTAAATATCGAATTCAGTCTGAGAATAAGCTAGGTTAACATTTTAATTATTAGAATATTAATTTTTTTTATTAAAAATTTAACAATTATATTTAAAAAAGGATGTAACTGAAAAACAATACAGGACAAATGATCACAAAATATTATACAAACCTGATGAATTACCACCATTCTATCCAAACAGTTGGCTTCCTATTTGCGAATCAAATGAATTGAAATGCACTCAAATAACGCCAAAGTTTGTTTTTGGCAATGATGTGGTAGTTTATAGAGGTATGTCTGGACAGAGCTATGTTTTGGATGCCTATTGTCCACACCTGGGTGCTAATCTGGGAATTAGTGGCTTGGTGAAAGATGAATCGATCATTTATCCATTATATGGTTTAGTATTCAATAATTACGGTGAATGCAAAAATATACATGGTAATAAATTTATATTTATTATTAAAATTAAGTAAACACAAGATAAATTTAATCTATCCAGCTAATAGAATACTTTTCTAGTATTATGCTTTGTTTATATTATTTAAGTAATCAGTGAACGATAGCAACAAATGAGTTTGAAATTAAAACTTAGTAATTCATAGAAACTCTTTATAGCAAAATGTATGTTTCATATTATTTAGTATTAAAAATTAAGCTTTCGTTAACTACTGTGAAACAATATGAAAGTGCAGTATCAGCTGGATAGATTTTAATTTTGAGTTTATATACAATTATATTTTATTCATTTTCAGGCGAAACATCAACTAAAATCAGAATTAAGGAATGGTATAGTAATGAGATAAATGGTTATATATATGTATGGCATCACACAAATGGGCAAAAACCTATTTGGTATCCAACAGAACTTGCTGAAATTAATAGCGGAAATCTTATTTATCGTGCCAAAACAGTTCACATAATTAATAGTCATATTTCGGTATTTATTACAATAATATTATAGATTAGATTATGTTTTTTGACTGAACTTTTTAAATACAGTTAAAATCAAAGTATATCGAGAGTTCTGTCTGACAGTCAGCTTATCTTACATTACTAGTCCATACGAGATATCTTATTCTCGCCTCCATATCTACTTTGATTTTTACTGTATAGTATAGAAATATTATATCACAAATTTAAATCATTACCATTAATATAACAATATAACTTGTTGGGAACTTATAGATTTCTCAACAATCTCTTATTGTCTAAGATCTACATTTCATATTTTGACAATGCTTTGAATGGGATTGTTAATGAATCTATATTCTCAAATAATATTGTAGTGTTCATGAGCGTTATGATTAAATTATATTGATCAATTTATACAATATTGTTTGTCATTCCTTCAAAGTCTAATCAGCTTAGTTTAAGTTTTATTAAATTAATTTAAACTATTTTAAAAATAAATTTTATACAATAATTGTAAATTTACATAAAACACTATAGGAGGTCTCTGAAAATCCCTCTGATTATGGACATGTCGACCCAATACATAAGACAGCATCAATATTTGGAGCATTTTTGGAGGGTCAAAATTTTTTAACTACATTTATGAATTTATTTTATAATGATTTAAAATTTACATGGTATCCATCAAAAATTGACAGCCATAAATCAGATTTAGAATGCCATGGTCAAATTAAACTAATTAGCAAAACAATTGCAACATTTCAATTTAATCTACAATATGAAGGACCAGGAATTGTAAATGCGATAACGACTTTCGAGGGTATATTAGGCAAACATGTTATTTATTCTACTATTACGATAACCCAACTTGGACAAATGAGACAAAAATTTGTTCATAGATTCTATTCAAATGCTGACTTGATATCATTAATAATTTGTAAATTTTTCGCATTTGAATATCATATTCAGGTAGATTTAATTAATTAATAATAATTATTGAAACAAATATTAAGCTCTAAAAAATAATAAATAAATAATTTGCCAGGGTGCGCGTGATACGATCATTTGGAATAATAAATTATATCTAAAGAGACCTTATTTGTCAAGGATAGAGCAATCAATTGGTGAATATAGACGCTGGTATTCCCAATTTAATAATATTAAATCTACAGACAATTATTAAAAATAATAATAATTTAATAAAAAAAATTTTATTAATAAGTTAATTAAAATTATTATAATATATAAATAATTTCATTACAATATCTACAAAAAAAACTGCACAGATAATTGATAAAACTTTCATTGTTCCGCTTAATGTAATATAATGCCTTGGAAAAATAAGAATCCTGATTGTCTGCAGAGTTTTTATATTATTCATATGCAATGCAATATTAATGTTGAATTATTTTAGTGTTAAACTTAAATAAAATTTCTGAATTTTCTATTAATTGACAAGTGGCCAATAACGATTTAAGAACTATTCAAAAGTTAAATTTTATTATTTTACTTTAAGGCAAAAATTGTATTTTAATTTTGGAAAACAAATAGATAGTATAAAAACCACAGATTTTAACTAAGGGTTCTAATCAGATAACAGAGTAAACCTGAATCATATTTACTAATACTAACCATATTGAGCTCCATTGAAATCTATAGAGTTTGTATTAGTAGATATGATTCAGGTTTACTCTGTTATCTGATCAGAACCCCTCGTTAAAATCTCCGATAAAAACATTGCAGAATATATACATATTTATTTGTCAAAGACTTTATATTAATCTTTGAACTAAAGTTAAATATCAGATTAAATGATAAATTAATCATTGATAAAAACTTTTACAATTATTTGATAATTAAATTAAACTTTCGAAAACAGATTGATGAAATATTATATATTAATATCAAAAACACTAAAAAATAGATCTACAACCTGTTCAATTTTAAAAGATCTGGACTTTACATTGACCTATCCTATTATTTTATTCATAGAAACACTAATTTGATGATTTTTAACATTTAATTCTTAATATATTATTTTGTCAATTAATGTATAGCATATATAATAAGTTTCTAAACAATAAACTAGTAAAATAATTTGGGTGGGAAGAGAAGGTTGAAACCTGGTATGGGTGGCACGTTAAAATTAGGTTATGCAAAATGTAAACAAAGCTATATAATTTTTAGAATTTTATAGAAGCACATTTGCATTGGATTCTATGGTTAAACCTATGGTATAGTCTATTGTATCACTGGCATAACGTGCTTTGCTTGCGTGCCGCCCTTGTATTGTTGAAGAGCTAGTATATTTATTTCAAGTCTTCAAAAAAATAACTGGTAATTAAACACTTATTAAATAAGTTAGTGAAATAAGAGCTGATTTGAAAAATTATTGTTTAGACCAAGAATCTTGAAGGGGGAGTCCAGCCCGCAATATCCCCACTAGCTTTTTGTTAGATACCCAATAGATTACAAACATGTTTATTACATATTATAGTCAATAAGATACTTTTTGAAACTCTCTCCAGACCCTTTCTATTTAAAAGTACTTCGCCGATCCCCTATGGACTTCCAGGCCCCTTTGCACCAAAGAAATTTTTATATTTTCAGATACTAGACATCATTGCTAACAATTTCTCTGTTGGGCAAAAATCTGTAGCGGTTCTGGTTTGTCCAGGATACGAGTTTAAAAAATTAAAAAAAAGGAGGAGACCTGGTCATTCAATTGATCATTTGGATAGAGACATAATTTCTGGTGGAGGCAATGGAGGTGGGAGTGGTGGTGAAGGCAGAGGAGGTGATGGTTGTGGTAATCCAATATAAAATTGTGCATCACTTTGAATTCGGCCATATAATTGTATATTTATTAATATATCTCAATATTTGTATAATGCCCTAGACTACACATTATGCTACTTTCTACGAAATTTAAACTTAATCTATATATATAATTTGCTCTATATACATAGATTTAACCTGTTTGACCACGCCTCACAATGGGTTTTGGACCTATAATGTCCACATTCCTACTTTTAGAGCCAGCTTTGGCCAACAGGGTTTTTTGGCAAAATCAGCCAAGTTTACAATCTCCTAGACCCACCCCAAACCTTCCCCTGAGTTTTTGATTTTGCAAAATACCTCCCTCTATAAACCTGACTAGGTCAACCTTGGCGAGCATTGTTATTTTTTAATAATATACCAAGATATAATTAAGAAATCTTATTCAATTATTGTGTTACTATTTTGTGATTTAAAATTTAAATCTATAAAAACAGGAATTTAATCAAACAATTTGCTGATTAAAAGGAAATTGAGAAAACAATCCTGAGCAAATAAATTTCGTAATAGCAATACACTTATATAATCTTGAAGTGAAAGATTAAAAATATTGTATAAAATGCAAATAGTTCATTACTGTTTTGTGATACAACTAGCTTATATGTATGTCTTTTCCTTTAATCTTTAGGTCCATTTATACCAAAACATACTACACATTTGACAAGTGAAATCAACAATGTGTTGACGTAAACTGGATGAATTTTAAATTGAGTCGAGAGTTGGAAATTATAGATTATATTTATGTAATAATGATTTGAAATATGATTAATAAATGTGCTGAATATACATTAACATGCACAAATCATACAACAAATTATGGTAATTTCTTAAAATATTTATTCGGATAATTATATATAGATATTAAGTATTGAATAAATTTTATAATTTCTAGCACTAGACTCAATTTAAAATTCATCCAGCTTGCGTCAACACATTGGTGATTTCAATTGTCAAACACGTGTTTTGGTACAAATGGACCTTTGTTGAATACAAATAACATCTATTAATTCGATATGTGTATCAGTTTTTCAGAATCATTAAACTTGAACTTTTCTATAATTAAGATTTCAATTTAAATTCATATTAAAAACTATAATAATTTTATACTATAGTTTGTAAGAATAATTTAAATCTTTCTTCAAAGTTGATGAAATGGAAATGAGAATCATATATATTACATAATTATTTTTCCTATAAATCACATGCTATTGGAAAAGTATTAGCATCCTGTAGAAAAACAGTAACACTTGAAATTCTGATAAAATTCTGATATATTACAGAAGATTAAATAACTATGTCTCTAATAAATAGCATGAGAAAGATATAACAAAATAAATATATAATTTAGTCGCGCAACTAAAAAAAATGTCACTTTTCTGTAAATAAAGATGAAAGTACTTTGTCTGACAATCACTTTAGCCGTTGTGCGTTAATTATATTGAGCAGTTTGACGAGCATGGGCTGCAATGCTTTTGGCGACCCCGCTATTCAGTGCCCCCGAGTGGAGAATTTTGCAAGAACATCATCTCCAAATACGTGATATAACATTTGATAAAATATATTTTAGAGATTATATTTATCATATGCTTGTTATATAAGGATATGAAATCAATATAAAAGCTTAATCGTAACACAAAGTAACAAACACTTTGCCGTAAAGAAAATTATGAAATTAATTTGTCTGATAATTATTTTAGTCATTGTGTGTTTGACGCACGTGAACGGCCATGGTGCTCTTTGGGATCCGCCGATGAGGGGCAGTGCCTGGCGGTTCGGCTTCAACACACCTAATGACTGGAATGATTGGGGACACAATTGTGGCAATTATAAGGTATCAATCAGTAGTTTTTTAACTATACCAGGCTATAAATGAATAGAAATTAAAACAAATACCTACCTGAATCATTCGAATAGTTTGACGAGCATGGCTGTAATGCGTGCGGAGACCCCGACCTCCAGTGCCCCAGTGGGCAATTCTGCAAGAACGTCATCGTCAAAACATATAAATCTGGTTCCACTATTCCAGTCCAGGTATATATGAACGCAAATCACGGGGGAGTGTTTCAGTTCAGACTCGCCCCGTCAAGCAATGGCGCCGTCACTTGGGATGCTCTGGACAAAAACAAGCTTAAAGTGGTAGAGGCAGCAAACCAGGGCAAGACCAGCAATGGCGGCACCTTATGGCAGGAGCCAAATACGCAGAACAATAATGGCCCTCAGAATGTAACCGTGCACGTCCAGTTGCCCTCGATTAAATGCGAACGATGTGTATTCCAGTGGCACTGGACTGCGGCTCTCACACCGGGCACCTGCACCAATGGAACGCAGGGAATAGGTTGCGGACCCCAACAGACTTACATCAATTGCGCTGATATCAAAATCGAGTAAATTTCATACTAATATTTAAAATCTATAATTGTGTTTTGTATTGTTGTAATCCTTAAATAAAGTTGATTATAGAATCTGTGAAAACACTATTTTACAAACTGTTCATTTTTATATAAAAACCTTTACATTGCACTTTAATACTGTACACTTCAATGCTAATTTTATATTGATTTTACATAAATAGCCTGAATTGAAAAATAAGACTTTAAAATCACCTTTTCATGAAACGTTTACTTAATTTGTGTATTTTGTGTTTATTTTAATTCAACAATTCTACAGGAGTTAATAAAAATTGACTCTTAAGTGCAAAAATATGAAAAATAAAAATTGTTAAATTTAAATAAAAGTTATAGCAAAACATATGTGAATTTCTAAAGATATATGACCCAGGTCTGACCATTGTCGTCTGTATCACCGCTTCACTGGCCACCCATTGCTGAGGAATAATATAAACAACAATTCACTAGCTATTGACAGGTTTCTAACCCCCCCTGTCTTCGAAAGTGATCAAAATACAATCCCTCTCTGTGAAGAAAAAAAAATATTAGAACCCCTACCACTCGCTTTAAAATTTTGGCACGGGCGGAAGGCGCGGTTTCTTTAAGTAAATTCTGTAAACTCTTAGAAAAATAACAGATTTTTGTCTAAATTCTAATAAATTCTTGCAGAATTTGTCGAAATTATGTTAAATTAACGTCATTTATAATTAACTTGTGCACGATCTTGGTAATTATAAATGCTCCCTCTATACACTTTGTGATTTTGACGCTCTTAGCTGTATCCTATAGCCCTTGATTTTGAGTTTATTGTACATTCTTAGTTGGTATTTATAATCTTTATTATTTAATTTCATTACTCATATAACTACTTCATAGCTATTAGGAAAATGCTGAAAATTGTAATAAGATTTTTGAATAAGACATGTGACATTTTTTTGAATAGTGTGGTTGTTGACGATTTCAAACTATAGAAAATAGAAATTATAATCAAACTTTTCGCAGATTAAAAAGAACTTGATAAAACAATTCTTTAAAAATAAATTTCTAAATGACATTGCACTTATATCATATTGAAATCATGATTAAAAGATATTACATAAAATGCTAATAGTTCATTAACGTTTTGTAACACTCAACGTAAGTCTTTTCCATTAACATTAGGTCTACCTGTACCAAAATATACTAACTACAAGAAAGGTATATTATTCTGTCGTTCAAATTCGGGGGAAATTTAGCAAATTTTTTCGAAACTGAGAATATGGGTTTTTAATAGAAGGCTATTTTAGGCTAATACTACAATAATCATGTTTGTATTAATGAAGATAAATCGCATCAATTAAGTAGTTTGATTGAATAATACTTACAATACTGGATATCACTGTACATTGAAATTACTTCAATAATGACTTGAATACTGTAGAAAAAAAATAACAACTGATATAATGATAAAATATATAATTGTAAAGAGTATAGAGTGTAATAAATAAAATGAAAAGATATAAAAGCCTAATAGCGCCTAGAAGAAGTATCACTTATTCGTAACCAACAAGATGAAATTGCTTTGTCTGGCAGTCATTTTAGCGGTTGTCTGTTTGACCGAGGTGAATAGTCATGGTGCTCTTTGGGAGCCGCCAATGCGTGGCAGTGCATATAAGTTCGGCTTTAACACACCGCCCGACTGGAATGACCTTGGACATAATTGTGGCAGTTTTAAGGTATAAATTAATATTTTTCTATACTTGCTAAATTAGATATAAATTTAAACAAGTATTTGCACAACTCATTCAGTTTTTTTATATAATATAAATATATAGTTCTATATTACTGTTAAATATTTTTAGTGTCAAACTTATATAAAATTATTAAACATTTAAAAAACAATCAATAGATTCAATATTATTATTTCCTCTTAATTTAATACGTATTGTTGCACAGTATATGGATAGAAAAGCTCCAATCTAAAAAAGCTTCAGGCGCTGTGCAGTTTTAAATTTCCAAAGCTTGAATTTCAACTAAATCTAACATGAGCTCTACTAATAGTTTCATGAGCATGGTTGTAGTGCCTGCGGTGACCCGGAAAGCGAGTGTCCCAATGGGTCCTACTGTAAGAACGTGATCGTCAGAACATACAAGTCCGGCGCAACCATACCGGTGATGGTGCACATGGGCGCCAACCACGGCGGAGTGTTTCAGTTCAGACTCTGTCCGACGAGCAATGGCGCCGCCACTTGGGATTGTCTCGAGAAGAATCGGCTTAAAGTGGTGGAGGCGGCCAACCAGAAAAGCAGCAATGGTGGCACCATATGGCAGGAGCCGCACCCGCAGAACAATAATGGCATGGAGAATATCACCCTGCATGTTGAGTTGCCCAAGATTAAATGCGACAGGTGTGTATTCCAATGGCACTGGTCAGGTGCTCTCTGGTCTGGCACCTGCACCAATGGAACAGTGGGCTTTGGGTGCGGACCTCAACAAACATACATCAATTGCGCGGATATCAAAATTGAATAAACTTCACACTAAATGTTTCTTTTTGTATATCTCTCTTAACAATGAATTTAATATACATATAATTTAATGTATAATATTTTATTGCAATTTCATTTAAATAAAAACTAAACCATGTTGGTCATTTCATTATTGTTATATTCTTTTATTCTACAGTATTGTGAAAAGTCAACTTACACTTTGCCTTAGAGCAGATGTTTATATTTCGTGACACGCGTGTCACAAAAATATATAAATAGAGTATTTTCAAAACTTTCAAAAAGCAAATTCGAACCTGTTATTGATTCATATATTACTGTACTGTCTATAAGTAATTGAGAGAAATAAAAAGATTAATTAAATAAATATAAATAAAACTATTGTCTCACTTAAACCATACACAAAAGAGTAAACTGTTTAAATCTTAACAAATATTCAATAATTCTACTCTATTATAACTAAACTCAATAATTCAACTGAAGGATTTAACTCTTTTTTCCAGATTAGAAGTAACTAATATTTTTTTTAAATAAATAATTATATTAATTTTGCATGCTATATAATAGTAATAATTAAATAAAAATAATTAACGTTTCCTTATTTTTTTGAATGTTCCAGAGTCGGTAAATAAAAACTATATCTCTTCCATATAAGTTGATCAAGTTTGATTATTAAATAAACGACGTTTAAAAAGTACATACTCTAGTGATAGGGGAAGGGATATTTCCAAACAGGAAAAAAATAGTACGACTAAAAGGGAGGAGGTAACATTGGTGGAAGCATTGATTACTGAATTAATATTAAATGAAAATCCAATACAGAAGATTGAAAATTTGTATTTAGTAACCAATTAATAATTTAAAATATTTCAGTTTATAGCCATAAATGTAATTAATATTATTGATTTCCTGATAATTTAAAATGGGTAATACTGAATGGGCAGCATAAAAATCAGATGCTTACAAAACAACCATACAAGATAGAAAGCATTAATCTTACAATGCAAGTCTGACAACCTTAGGAATAAAAAAAGGTTTTTTCAATTCTAAAATTTAGATTGGCCCAAAAAGAAGATGTTATGCAAAATTCTAGGATGTGCAAAAAATTCTAACCACCTTTAGGAGGGGTTCAAATTATAATATATTACTGCCTTTGATTCTTAAGAGTATAAAATTTTCATTAAATTATAAATTTACAGTTTTTAATTTTATAATATAAGATTTGTGAATTATTTAAATTCAATAAATTCACTTAATATATATATCGATAGTTTATTAGATTTTAATTAAAAATTCTGAAACTGTTATATATATATCGAGAAAGTTTATATTCATTTATATACTCCACATAATTTATATCATAAAATAAAAAACTGTAAATTTTTAATTGAATGAAAATTTTATACTATCAAGAATCATAGGCATTATATTTTGAACCTATCCTAAAGGTTGTTAGAGTTTTTTGCACACCTTAGAATTTTGCATAACATCTTTTTTTGGGCCAATTTAAATTTTAGAATTGTAAAAACCCCTTTTTTAATCTTAAGGTTGCCATTCTTTCATTGTGAGTGTAACGATAAAGCATATGACATCCTATGTTTTCAAATAAGAATGATGCAACAGAACAAAATAATTACTAAAACTGACAAGGACGCGTTCATATAGTATCATTATGTAATTACTTAATTATTGAATTAAATGTGAATAATTTAACAAAACATAATGCTAAAATATTATTCATATAAATTATTATAAACAAGCGTTGGTTTAATTCATCAAATAAGTTTGATATTTTGATTAACATAAATTTATTGCAAATTAAAATTTTAAAGAAATTTTTTTTGTTAAAATTTATTACAAATTAACTATTTACTTGTTTCACTATTTTCAGTGATTGTTGTATTAATAATCCATAATCAAACTTACTCTGAAAATTTAACTTGAAACTACTATCTACTGTAGAAAAATATATAATATGTTAATCTAATTATTAAAATTAATTATAAAATAATTCAATACTTCCTAGCCAATGCTTCTCTATAAGTTATTAACCGTATGGTTGAACAAATTAATTCTAACTTTAGACAACGTGTCATATTTATTAAAGCAGGAAAGTGTATAATTGGTCATAGGAAACAATGAGGGGCCTTTTAACTTTATATGTAATACAATATAAAACGACTAAAAGTTCTCATAAATTTTAATAATTGTAAAACTTTATTTTTAATTCAAAGCTAATATCCGAAGTTTTAGTTCTTATTATAATATAATACAAATTTATATAGAAGCTCAACACCGTTTGCTTTTTAATATCTACTATACACCTTTTCCTGTTATAGTAGTGCATAAATATTAGTTCCAATATATTATTATTTAATTGTTATTTATGTTATAAAATAAAACGTCAGAACAAAATCCACCAAAATTGAAAAAACTGAGTGAAATGATAAAAATCATCTTTTCATTACTAATTATTGTTTGTCTTTCAAAACACGGATGGGGAGCCACAAAGGACTTTCATGAAAAGGAATGGGTGGTGAAAATGAAGCCACACAAGGGAACTGTAGTAATATTTTGCGGTATTTATTCTAGACAATTTTTCAGATTTCAATATGAGCTTGGATATGTTATTTGTATAATTATATTAGCTAACATTTTATTATTACTGTACACTATTAAAGTAATCCTTGTCTGACAAAGAGACTAATCCGGAGCGCCGGGTTGGATTTGGATCAATTTTTTTTCCTGAATACTTTATTGTATATGTATGTAAAAATTGTAAAAAATATCTGCTCAAATAGGTTAACAAAAAAAATGAGCTCCTATTATCCTGCTAGAATTTATGAAAATAAACAATAAATCTATGAAAATGAATAGCTTTGTAGACTAGAAACACAAACTAAACTGTATAAATTATATACATTTCCAATAAGTAATACCGGGGTTAAATTTTTTTCTAATCAATTCGAACAGATAATTTTTACATACTGTATATGTACAATAAAGTATTCAGTAAAATTTGAGCCAAATCTAAGCCGGCGCTCCCCCTTGTGAGAAAACTCTTTGAGTAATTTCAGGCAAATCTTCTTTTTCTTTTAATTGTTCTCAAATATTCTTTTTTCAATTCACGAATTATATTTATCAAAGTAATTACATACAGGTGTAATAGATGCAGGTGTAGTGAGCAGGGATAGGTAATGGTGTATAGACATCTAAATGTTTTGAACAATATACAAATTTAGACAATATAGATTTAAGCTAGATGGCTCTAAAAAGGCACCCAGGCACTCACTTGACCAAGGGGTCCAAGGCTCAGAGAACAACATCCCTTCTTATGTTGAATTTTTGAGCACAAGAATGACAACTGTTAGTTATGTGGAATGATTTTAACTTGAATATTGGATCTTTAATTGACAAGAATTGTAGAGGGTATTATTGAGAATCAGCCTGTGCCAGTTTTGCTATTCCATAGAGTGGGTATACCTTATAAAAGTATTCTCTATATAATGTAAAATTCTCATATTTAAAACAAATGCAATGTTAAATCGAATTTAGATTTTCTGAGTTAGTTTAGTATTTATGTTAAAATATTTTATTTAGTCATTTACAAAATTATACTGGAACTGGAATTTGAACTGTAATTGGAACTGTAATTTTTAAAATACTTAGTTTATAAGAGATTTAAAACATTATTCTGATCATTTATGTTTGTGTAGGCAATAAGCCTAACATAGGTGTGAAATGAGATCTTAAAGAGTGTGTAAATGACATGTCAGAACTACGTTTAAGAGTGTGTAAAATATGTTTAAAAGTGTGTAAATTACGGTTAAGAGTGTGTAAATTACGGTTAAGAGTGTGTAAATTACGGTTAAGAGTGTGTAAATGACACGTCATATGCAAAACTGGTCATTAAATGACACGACATATGCAAAACTGGTCATTAGAGTGTGTAAAATTCAAATTGTGTATAAATATAAAATAGTAATAATTCTAATAAACCGTAATTTTTTCTTATTTTTATTTCAATATTAAATTCTAAAACTCATCTTTTGAATATGCTGACATTATAAAGAATGTAGGCAAAGTAATATAGATATATTTTTTTTTTAAAAACACCAATGTTCAAGATTTGTGTGAGATTTGTTAAATCTGTCTCTTTCTAGTTAATACATTTATCAGAGTAGTAGAATATTCACCTTTGAAGAATTTTTATATTGTTTAATAATAAAAATTCTTAGATAGATTCTTAATTCTGTTTTCAAATCTAGGAAGCTTATGTTTCATATTGGCAACACTATTTAGAGAAGACCATACTAATGAAGACCATACATTCCAGTATGAGTTTTTAAATATTGTTGAATTTTGACATTTAAAACAGTTTCTGCAATCACGTGCTATTATATCATTTGATATACTACAAGAGAATACACCCAACAAAATAGGGGATTGATTTTTTAAAAAAAACTATCTATGCACTTCAGGTTATATTTTAAAAAATACATTAATAAGACACTTTCTTATAACAGCCAGATCATAACCAAAATTAATGGTATTAATCGTCAATTTAGAACTAGTTTAACGTGAGAAAGCTTCTTGCTACAATTAATAAATTTATATGATGAGCTCTTTCATATTCTCATATCAATAATCATAATAAACCTGTACATTCAACCGGAGTAAAATCAATTATTTTCAACTAATTTTAATCTTATTAATGGATTAGAACTAGAGTACCTAAACATGACAAGAATTGATTCCTGTCCTGTTATACAGTACTGTTCTTAAATCTTAATTATTTTCCTATTCTGTCTCTTATAGAATACAAAGCATGAATTTACTGATTTTAAATTATATTAAAGTAATATTAATTAGGATTAATTAACAATAATGTCATATTAACAAGGAGAGTAATCTGGAGCGCCGGCTTGGATTTGGCTCAAATTTTTTTTCCCCTAAAT
>JAQFXN010000886.1:0-18008 GCA_034693365.1 Liacarus xylariae
AGTCTGAACGCAGTTATGATAGGCCAACAGCACTTGCCGTCCTCTATATCTGTGCCAATTTTGCCGATAACATCCGGATCACCAAAAAGGTCCAAATAATCGTCCTGTTCTTGGAATAGATGACCAATTTTGACGAGTATTTCCTCCGCATATTTGTGATCCTCAACTGAATCGTATGACGACATATACATAGCTATGGTATTGGGTTTTGGGATTAGATATAAATTAAAAATATTTAGAAAAGAATTTTAAAATACTATATCTAAAAATTAAATTTCAGATCCAATTAGTTTTAAATCAGTCTTTTGTGATCAGATTTTGTTGGATCTCATCATTAGTTAATTTTTGTTAGAATAGACTTTAATTTGTGCCGATTTTAAATGTTTAGTATATTAATATATAAATTAATAAATATTTAAATTTAAATTAGTTCTATTTAGACTACCTATTCGTCTTGTTTCCTGTCACGTCTTGTCCCGTCTTGGTCTTGTACAGGAACGGGACAAGACAAGACAGTATATTTTTCAAAATTACCAGGACAAGATGAGACAGGACAGGATAGAAGTGGAGTAAACCTGAAAAATATATAATGTCTTGAAATTTGACAAAGACTCAAAATTTTGGAAATATTTATATGATTTTAATATAATATACAGCAAAAATCATTTGTATATGACTAGTTGTCAAAAGTTTTTGACTCGAATCTAACAGTTAGCAAAACTATTTAATCTTTTCTCAAAACAATATTATGTTATAAAGGTATTGGAAAACCAATGAAAAAACAAATCAAAAACTCAATAAATGCCTTATAATTCAAATACAATTTTTAATTTATTGTAACATTTATATCAATTTCTTCCATATTTAGATATAATGTTGAAATACAATTAAAATTGGATTTCTATTGAATTGGAAAAATAAAGCATTGGTTTGCCTCTACTATTAATATATGAACTAAACATAAGTTACACTATGTAATATTGTTTTGAGAAAAGGTCAAATAGCTGCTAGACTGCTAACTGTTAGACTCGAGTCAAAAAGTTTTGACAACAAGTCATATACAAATAATTTTTGCTGTATAAGCAGTAAAGCATTTATAAGCATTTAAACCTATAAATTATTACAACCTGATGAAATAACCTAAAAATAATGATTATAATTGTTACAAAATCATGATTTAATGTTTGTATTTGTGTTTGTGTTTTAACTACTCGGATAACTTTTATGAAACGGGACAAGACAGGATAGGACCACAATTTTTCTTGTAATTTCAGGACAAGACAAGAATCAGTTTTTGTCATGTTTAGGGAGTCTAGTTCTGTTTGTTCTATAGAAAGTTTTTTAGTGTTCTTATAATTTTTAATAAAGTAATGGCCAAGGGATTCAACAGTAGGAGGATTTTGTAAAATCTTTCAAAGAGACACAAACTCTTTCCCATTTAATAAAGTCATATAAGATATGTCCTGCTATTCCAATGCTTTGAATAAATGAGTATTTCAATGCATGAGTACTTTTTATTTCAAGCAAACTTGAACTTCAAACAATAGTACTTTAATGTGCAGTGCAATGCATTGCGTCATTCCTAAGTGCTCTCTGTTGTAGCGAATGGCAATGGGGGTATAGCCGAACTACCCGTTGTTTCTGAAAAATAACCGAAATACCCCTTCCTGTGTTGAAGAAAAAACAAAAATATCATTTTGGCAAAATATTTAAGCGTAATGAACGTAGAAGGCGCCGTTTTTGGAATATTCTGTGAAATTCTTGCTAAATTAGTCGAAAATACAAAGTTACACCATTTATAATCAAATTCTGCAAAAATATGACGATTGCAGAATACCTTCCTCTATACCCCCTGTGACTTTGAGGCTCTTATCAGTACCCCTTCCCTGACTTTGAAGCCTTTGCCTACTCCTACTCTATTGAAAGCCATGGTAATAGCCAAAGGGAAGATTCTGTCAAAAGATGTTCATTTTTTATTTTAATACAATTTATAAAAATTAAAGTAAAAACTTATTAATTTTTTTTAAGTGAAGTTTAATTCAATTTTGTTCAATTGTTTTTGAAAGATTTCAAAAATAAATTCCCTTCTATCAATTATTAATGTTTGGCCATTACTATTTGATTATTAGTGGATCATTTTCAAATAATATAATTATATTTAACTCCTGTACTCTTACCCAGTCTTACGGGCAAAACAAACGAATAGAAAGCAGTTTTGTATTTAATAATACTGTTATAACGTAATTGTGTAAAGAGTTGGAATTGAGGCGGTTTGTCCGGGGGGTTGGACGCCGTGTCCATACACTGGCCATAAGAGGTTAATCGAGTGACCTATCATCAGAATTTATATCAATTATTATAATCAGTTAAATCATTGGTCAGTAATCAATACCTCGTGCATCAGATCAACCAATTTTTGATAGTATTTCTTGTCCGAGAAATAGTGATGCAGAATCTGATAGTTACCCTGGTCTATTAGGATTGCGTCATTCAATGACATCAGACCCACGTAGTCCTGAAATTATTTTTTTGAATTTTATTTTCAATCCTGATTTCGTATTCAATAATATTAAATATTTTTTCTTACAATTTTCATTTACTTATAAATTGTATTCAGTTTTACAATTCAGTATACAGTCTTTCAGTTTTTAAATGTTCCAGGGAAATGCTTTATTCTTACTGATTAGTTATGAGTTTTTATATTTGATTAATCAGTGACAGATAGACAAAATTTCAATTTTAATTCAAGTCGAGTCACACATAGAAAGTCATCAAAGTTTTTATTTTGAATTATTTGATATTAATGTTAATCTTTCGGTAAAACATTAATCAAATATAAAAACTCAGAGAGCGGAGGTAGCTCAGTAGGTATGGTTCTCGCCTTACTGTTGCGAAAGGTCGCTGGTTCGAGCCCAGCTAGTGATGTCTTTTTATTTAGACTTTACAACTAATATCGCTCCCAGTTGTTCACACTTCACTGCTAGCATTGAACTCGTCACTTGTTCTAGAAGGAGTGGGACAAAGTGCATTAGACACTATGACGCATAGTACAGTATTAGAGAGCTAAGCCTACACAGAAACGTACAAGAGGCGTTCATGAAAATGAATGAATGAATGAATAAAAACTCAAAGCTAATGAGTAAGAATAAAGTCTTTCTCTAAAACTTTTAAAATCTGGAAGACTGTAAGAGTTAGTCTGTGTTAAATAATTACTTGTTGCTTATTAATAATATTGATAGTCTATTATTAACCTTAAAAATGAATTTATATAGATTTTTCAAATAAAATTGAATAACAAAAAATTCTACTTGTTAAATTTTAAAAAAATATAAAGTTAGAAATAATTTTAGGAATTTAATATTTATTGAATTTATTCCTATTTGGCGAGTATCGTCTTTAATTTCAGCTTGAATTTCTGTTTGAATTTAAATCAAGGTCTTAATGTACGTGATAAAATTAAAAATTGTCGAATTAATTCACAATTCATTAATCAATTAATAAGTTATGTCATATACAGCTGGCATTGAAATATATTTACTCAAAAATCTCTATACATTGGGATGAATAGTAAAATCTCCTCCCCGGGCAGTAGAAACTCGAAATGAGCAACAAGTTAAAATTTTGTTGAGAGAAATTGGCCATTTTCTTGGAGAAATTAAAAATATCTTAAAAATAAATCTTTTTTTTCAAGTTTCTTAAAAGCCAAGCTTTAAATGTTGTTAAATTTAACTTGTTATAAATTATAATTAGTATTAATATGCTTTATAGGGTGAAGAAAAATCACTGTGTGAAATTTCCCCTGCCTCAACTATCACATGCAATGTAGCTTTCTTATAGAGATGTCTCTGATTAATAATCAATTGAAATGATTTAGAGCTGATCACAGAATCATCAAATCACTAACCAATTTATACCAACAGGGCTGACCTCTTCTGGTGATTGACTGATCCATGTTGTCGTCGATGACCAGGAAGTAAGCTTGCAATATTTCCACAGTCCAGCCCAGTACCCTCGCTAACTCCAGCTCCTCTTCACTGACTGTCCGCTTCTCCTGTGCGGCCAATAGTCGAACAGTGGACACAACAGCCAGTCCTCTGTTTTGCTTCCCGTGCGGAACATTATAGTCGAATACCTTTCTCAGCCAATTCAAAGTGTCTTTGAGTTCTTCGGGCGCGGAGTCGGGTATTATTGCTTTAAGCATACGATTGTATGTCTCGCCGAAAGCCCTTTTGTCGTTCATATTGTTTGCAGAGATTTAATATTGAAATTAAGTTTTCACACGAAATATCTGCTGATATGCCGATGGAATCAATCAATGAATATATTCAGTGATTCTGATTCTTCAATAGATATTATAATTAACTACTGAACGACACGTGTGTTTCAAACATTCAATATGTATTGAATTGAGTCCTGACTGACGAAAGTAAAGTTAATTTAGAGAATGTTTAAAAAAAATATTATATTTCTTAATATAAACTGAATAATGATTTTCCTGTAAATTCAGAAGAGAACGAAAAGCTAATTAGATTTAAACATACCATTAGTGCATATATTGATTAATGAAAAAGGAGGAAAAGTTTAAATAAAATATAAAATTATTTTCGATAGCTCTTCACAACTACAGCACTTTTTGACAACAAGAAATGCTATTACTATTGCTCAGCAAATGAGTTGAAAACCTTCAAAAAAAAGAACATTATATACCTGTCCTTAACATTTTTATATCACATGTTAAACTTCATCCAAAATACATATTACTATAATTTCAATAATTTTATAAGAAATGTGCTTTTTATTGGAAAATTGAACTCAAATAATAGGACTAATTTAAACCTCAACTAACCTCTTAATAATATAATATATGTGTAAGAATTTTCTAAGTGATTCTTAGAATCACTAATGTTATCGCTTGGTGTATACAATACAGTGGCTATTATTATTATACTAGACTATTAAGGTACTAAATCATTTGAAAAAGCAGTGAATTGAGAATAAACTATATAGTAAATTTATATACATATACTGCAACTGCAATTTATTTTATACATCTGGGATATTTTTATTTTGGCTTACATCAGAGGTAGAAGTGGCATTAGTTCTCGAGTTTAACAATTGACACATAGATTTTGAATAAATAGTGCATGCTGAATCGATTAGTGATATTTCTGATCTGGAAAGTCTAGTAATTGTTGAGATTGCAAAAAACAAAAACAAAAATATGAACGAAAAAATTTTATAAATTAAATGTACTTTTTTAGGGATTTAGTTAAATTAGAATATTTGAGCATTTTATTTAGTCTAAACACAATTAAAATTTATATTTTTCGATTATATTTCAGGGTCAGCTACTTCTCCTAATATGAATAGATAGTTAAAAAGATATCATTATTTAAATAGTTTGTAATTTAAATGAACACATTTTAATTTAATTTATCTTAAATTGATATTATATTTTATTTTTAGAATTGAGATAATTTAAACAATCCTTATTTTGATATTTAGACGATTAGAGAATTGTCTTGAGGTTTATGGTAAAACACATCCATATTTTTAAAGTCAATTTTTTTACCTTAAAGGTAAATTAGAACGTTTATTTTAAGACAACTCTTGAAATTTTCAAAGGATATTGTCAGTAATGCGTAAAATACCTCCTATCGCGCTACGCCAGATCTAATTTTTCGTTTAGAAATTTCAAACATCTTGAATTTTTATACATTGTTTAGGAAGAATTAGATAATTAATAAAGGTAGAAAGTTTAGTTCAAAAAGAAATATCCTAGTTTTATAGCTTCTACTACCGAAGTACTAAACAAATCGCACCTAAAATCAAGTTAACTTTTACATCAAAACTCACAATTTAATACATGTCTTACTGTATAAAAATCTTTAATAATCACTGATTAATAATCATATGAAAGAATAAAAATGATTTTGAAATTATTTTCATTCAAGTAATGGTCGAATATAAGTGAGTCAGAGAATGAAAGAGTAAATGACTGAAATATGAATTTGCATTTATGTCTGGAAAATAATATTTCAACTTTTATTTATGAAAAAATTATGATTTTTATTCATTTCTAAACCTATTAAACTGTTAACTCCTTATTCATGTTTAATTCTTTAAACTTTCTTTACTGATATCAGTAAATAATAATAAATTGAAAATTTTTTTCATGAATGAAACATTGTAATGAAGTTTCTTTCCAGATAGAATTGGGACTTTATTGATAACAGAGTTGTATTATATATATACTGTTACAGTATATACAGTATATACCTGTAATACAATTATATAAATAGAATGTTTTTAAACTAAGTAATTATCATGTTGCTATAA
The DNA here is from genome assembly GCA_034693365.1 of Liacarus xylariae. Classification (NCBI taxonomy): domain Eukaryota; kingdom Metazoa; phylum Arthropoda; class Arachnida; order Sarcoptiformes; family Liacaridae; genus Liacarus; species Liacarus xylariae. Next base: position 6,340 of record JAQFXN010000886.1, read on the forward strand.
TTAACTTCAAATGTCACAATGAAGTATCAAGTGAAGTATTAACTCAGTGTTAGTCATTTTGCAATTATTTCCTATTGTGAATCATTATTTTAAGTTAAGATCAAATTCACAGCACTTATTAAAATGTTTTAATTCGTTCACTCAATACAGTACTGTATAAAACGATATGATATCTATAGACTATAGAGTTATAGACATTAATCATTGCTGAATATAAAGAACAATACATTGATTTCTAGGAGAAAAGGGATTATTATATTAGGGATTGAGGGAAAACAAATCATATAAAGCCCCGAATTATATTTCTGACTCATTGGAGTCGAAGTAATGTTTGGAACATTACCCGAGTCTAACACTTATGACATTAAACCAATCACTACCACCGGCTATACATTAGAGACCCACTACTCCACTCAATACAACATAATTTCAAACAATTATTTTATGCAATAGAATGTGATTTTAAAAAAAGAAAACATTGTCTTTGAATGAAAATTCAATTTTAATAATTAATTATTGAATTAAACTTATGACTAAATTAAAGTAAAAAGAGTTTTTAAATGAAGAAAAAAGTTTTGAAACTTATGTCTAATATAGTGAACGATCGAATGCATTAACCAGTATTACAATAGCATTAGTTTAATGTCAGTTTGAATAGTGAAGGGAAGTATGTGTGGACAGAGAAGTGTATGCCCTTAAAGCCCTCCCGCGAAAGCCCTCTCCAAATAGTGTAAGAGTGAAATAGATTGCTTGACTCGTTGGCTGATAGGAGGGCTCTGAGTCCGGGAGCAGTGGAAGCAGTGGACGCCTTTGTATGCATGAATTGACTCTATCGGCAATGAATTGTTTGGATCACATCATCGCTACAGAAATGGGAGATCAGAGCACATAATATCCCTCCATTCCCTCCATCACGAAGAGGCGGAATAACTGAAGGCCTGCTTAGCGGGAGTTCACTACTACTTGTGCTACTGTTAGCCCCAAAATGTGCACTCATTTATCATAGGCTTCCCCAACGATGACTGTGTCGATCCAATCCCTTTCCTCCATTATGAGTATCACTGTTCAAATGACCAATCTTTGAGAAGGTATCACTGCTTCGAGTGCTTGCATTTCCATTTCAGTCACCATTCATTCAAAAGAGAATTGTCCCAAAGGGAGACACCAATAGAGCACCGATAGCTGAATAGAGGAACAAAACAATAATATAAGAGTATATTTAGTCGTAACACAACTCCAATAATCAGCTCAAATAAAAACTTTGACAAAACTCAACACTTAGTGCTTGTGTTCAGTTGGCTTCCAATCAAGAGTCATAAGCACCATAAGCACCATAACGACCACCAGTTCTCTACCACCAGTGCTCAACACTCGTTAGCTCTACATTAATGGCATTTAAAGAAGTTCGTCGTCGAAGCAATCTATTCCGTCCCTGGGATTCATCCATTTCTTCAGCAATTAATTGTACGCAACTCTCCTATACGTGTGACTCATCTGCGCCCACAATCACTAAGTCCTCATCAAAGTCTGAATCTAATGCCAAACGCAATGGCCTTAAATCTGAGCATAAGAAAAGTTCGGATCCAATCAATTGTTCATCAATAAGAACCACTACTTTAAGTGATAATAATTCTAATGCCATATCGTGTCCAACAGTCCCTTCACTGCCCACTCAATGGTCTCAGAATATTCTTAACCCAAATCACAGTCATTTAGGAATGATTCCAAGACATGACCTAATGCTATGTCATCCGCATTCGACACTACCCTTTGCAGACCAGCATATGTTTTACGGAGAATTAAGTCAACCCTTCATTAATACGACGCCATTCGTCGATCAAAGTCTGGTCAACACATCCAACATATCGAGACAGTGGAGACAAATTCAACATAAAAAACAAAGACCTAAAAGATTTCAATGTCCTCATTGCAGAGTCTCCTTCTCTAATAATGGACAGCTTAAAGGCCACATCAGAATACATACGGGTATTAAACAGTTTTATTAGTTTTAAAATATATTTGAATTTCAATCAATTGAAAGTCATTTAAAGTTTAATAATTTGCTAAACTTTTTATAAAATAATTATAACTTTCTATGAATTGCATAAATAATTAGTTTCTAAGTTTGTTTTGACTGCTTTTAAGTTAAATTCAATTAATTTTGAAACATAAACTTTTAGATCCGTCAAAACAAACCTCTTGTTTTACAATTTTATAACTTATAAAACATATTATTATAGGCTTTCATTGCATTTGTCGTTTCACTTGATTTAGAATTTGATTTTTCAATTATTTTATACATTCAATGACTACTGTATCTCAAAAATAGTATTTCATTTCAATTAACGATTCATATTATTCAATGAACTAATAAGTGATAAAATGCTTACATTAGGTGAACGTCCGTTTGCTTGTGATCACCCAAACTGTGGAAAAACATTTACTCGTAATGAAGAGTTGACTCGTCATAAGCGTATTCATACAGGTCTGAGGCCTTATTCCTGTTCTGTTTGCGGCAAGAGATTTGGCCGAAAAGACCATTTGAAGAAACACGTGAAGACTCATCAAAGATCTTCATCTATGCCTATTCACATACCACTGCCCGCTTCCATGCCTTACCACTTCTTCAATGCAGTCAACGGATGGGTTTCTCATATGTGATATATATTTTAAACTATATATAAAAATATGTTAATTTACAATAAAATATGTATTTTGTGTATACTATTGATAAATCAAACCATGAATTTAGATATAAATAATCAATATTTTAATTAATGAAAAGTAAATTTCAAAATTGTATTGTAAATACTTTTCATTTCCTATTTTGTATAATAATTTCGCATATATTTTTAAAATAGATTTAATACAACATTTAATACAATGTGGAACTGAAGTGATAAATAAAATAATACTTTTGTATGAATTTCTAAAAATATCAAATTTGAATATATCAGGAATGATCAAGCTAGTATAGGGTTAAGTAAAATAGTGGATTTTTTTTTTGCCAAAAGCTTTTATTTTTCAAAAATTTAAAATTGCAAAAGGAAGCATGGTAAAAATTTGCCCATACTCCTTGGTTATCCCTGGAATTTTTACAATTTTTCTTCGTATATTGATTAGGCTTTTAGTTTGTTAGGAACGGATATGTATGTCAATTGTCTTGTTGTCAAACTGTATGCTTAACTAAAACATACATTTGAGTCAAGTTTGGTCTTTGTGTGACTTTATCGGCGGTAATGTCGAGCTTCATGTCAGCCGATCATCGATGCGAAAACAACTGAACCCATGTTAACAAGCAGTTACTTCACAGCCATTACTAACTCCGCTCTGGGCTCTCAGCTCTACATCATATTCCATAACCACCAGAACACCAGTCGCTATGAATGCATTACAGCCTCCAAATTCATAACACTCTCCCATCATATTATAGGCTAACATCAAATCTCTAGCATTCATCAAAACGACTGCTCCATTGTATTATTCATATTTCGGACAAACATATCAATAGAACGTTGAACTCTATCTGTACTCTAACTCACTTTCACTAAATGAATGCAAACAATATATTCCTATTATCTGTAAAATTATAAGATCTAATCAATGAATGAAAATAATTTTTCATATGTTTATTATAAAATCAATATTAATGTTTAATTTAGTGTTGATTTCTGAAAAATTTTATGATCTAAGACTTGCATCAAAAATACATATTCGATAAAAGTTAGTCAAAGTTCTAAATTCTAAATAAATATCTTTTTCGGAATATCTTTTAAGAAATTATCAATGAGAGAGTGCACGGGTTGTATACGGTATACACGAATCTATGAATGAATATTTAGAAAAAAAAACTTCAACTCTTAAATCGAAACCATAAAGAATTGAAAACATTTACAATCTTTAAACCTAACTTTGTTTGAATCTTGTTTTTTGTTCAAAAACTTCCGCACAAACACCAGAAATGGACAAACATTTAACACTTACAGGTTAGTAGTAGTAATACAGCAATATTTATCAAAAAGTGAGAAAAATATAATATCTATAATATCGTGAAATAGCTGTGAAACCACAGCAAATGTGTCTGTGATTTAGCTTAACATAGAGTAGCAAAACATCCCTTTCATAGTATGACAGGAATGACCGATCTATTTGTGATCGATGTCCTGTCCCTTCTTATCAGGGAATCGAAAATCTCCTGAAACTACAACTATTCTATTTTACTATTCAACTCGTTTACAGAAGACTTTAGATACAATTCCAGATATATATTACAAACTCAGCTCATTATAGCCACGAATTCTGTTTTTGCATAATTGAAAACCGATTTAATTGTTTGCAAAAGTGATTTAAATTATTGATAGTTTATGTTTGAGAATTGAGTGTTCGGTTTGTTTGTCTAACACTTTAACAATTTATTTAAATATTTAGTTCTGAAATATTATTGTCTTCTCTTATGTTCTCTGTTTTTAGTTTATGTTCGCTCTTAAGACTCACCTCAAGGACAATATATTCTGTTAAGTAAAGTGAAAATTATTGTCAAATCTATTGGTCTTTAACTCTTCAGAACAACGATACGGCTATTTAGCTCATTGACTGTTCTACGCTTTAGGCCAAGACTATTGTCTGTGAATTGTGAATGATATGAATGAGTCTAAAACGGTATTAAAGACCAGTGAAGTAGCAAAATCGCAACATCTTTGTTGTAGGCGGGAGTGGTCTTTAACGGGGCATTTGCTTGTTGTAGGCGGTTGTGCGGCATTACTGGCATTACTGGCATTACTGCCACTGCAAACCAATACTCTGGCCATCACTCTTACCAAACCTTTTCTTTTTAGAATTTCTTCAAATACGGACTGATTTCGGTTAATATACGAAACGTTTGGTTTGATTATATCTTATAATTATGTTATTTCTATTGACTTTCTTTCAATTTTTCGATAAATTATTTTTGTTTTTTGTTTTATTTATAGCGTAGAAATAGATTTAAATTTCTTTCATTTAATTAAAAAGAAAAAGAAAAAAGTGATTTATTTTGTTTGAAACCGAATGTGTATTCTCTAATGTATTGTCGAATTAGTTGAAAGTGAATAATAGACATCAAAAGAAAATTTTGAACTTATAAGAACCAAAAAGTATAATGTTTTCCACTCTTATGAACACTTCAAATGCTAACTCTTTAACAATAGTTACATGAATTCGTTTTTCTATATTTATGCCCAACTCTTAACTCTTTTTGTAGTAAAAGAGCTTTTTTGAATTCTAACACTCTTTTCATGATTTTTATTATTATCGTTTGATTCTATTATCAGAACTAAATTTTATGAATCGTTTCTTTGATACAAACCTTTTTCTCAAAGGCATATGTTTTACGATTTCACCAGAATTTCTTATAAAAGAAAGATTTATTCATAAAATACTATTATAATAAATATTCTGCACTAAAAAAGTTTTATTACTCGAAGTGTTAAACTCATGAGAACCCAAATTATTTCATCAAACTCTTTACGATAATAACTGTGACAGGGATTGCAAAATAATATTCATGTTTGTCTATATAAATGTCATCTTTGAAAATAATATTTCAAATATTATTTTGATTAACCATTTAATAATCTATATCAGGGTTATTTACCGTAATTTACCATTTTGGAAACAGTGTATGAGGCATGATGATGAACAAAATGGCAATTTTGCCTGTTAACAACTGGTTTTTTTTTTGAAAAAAAACTGTTTTTGAGTTGAAGACCTGGTTTGAAAATTTTTGATAAAAATCAGGGTTTCTCTAAAAATAAGAAGAGGTGATATCCTTAAAAATTTAAATGATAAAAGGGTTTCAAAAATATATATGAAACTGCTCTTACTCTGGAAGAACGCCAAAATTTTTTAGTATGTTTATAAATTTTAGGCTTATTTTATTCTACTATGTCTACTGATAAAGATTTTCATTTTTTCTTCAGATAAGCCTTGACTAATGAGCTCTAAATTAAGGTAATTTTTAATTTGGAGGTGCGTAAACCAGTGCTGACCACAGTTTGATTTTCCCAGTCATACTTAATATACCCACATCATTTATACCTATAAATATAGAGGGGTTGGAGGAGTCATTACATTCATATAAAGCTTCGTTTCCCATTTTCAGGCTATTATTCTATTTATATAGACTTTTTTAATATCCAATAGATAGCCATTCAGTTATAGATTAATTTATGCACTAATATTGTCACATTTAATAGAGAGTTGAAATTTAGTAGACTTCGCATAAATTGAATTTAATAATGAATAAAATATTTATTCAAATAACTTTTGTAATAAACTTTCTGGATATTTAATTCTATATTAGCCTTATAAGACACTAAACCACATAAATAACATTAAGCCTAATGAATGCCCTAAAATTTTTCGTGAATATTAGGTCTATAACATCCCATATGAACAATATAATAAAATTCCCGATACTAAAACTTGTAATTAAAAATCGGGAATTCCCGAACTCTAATCATCGCATGTAATGAATATCAATGAGACATTGGCGAAGCATTGAAAAAAAGTGCTAAAAAAGTGCTTACAATTAAAAAAGTGAGAGTTCCTCAAATTAGAGAATTAAGTTTGGAATACAGTTAAAATGTTTTAATTCTGTTGTAATTTAATAATTAGTCGATAATTAAGTTCGTGATTAATAAAACTATTAAATATTGTTTAAATAAAAACCTTTTAACTGCATTCTCAAGCGTTTTTCATTTAATTTACTTCGCGCTCACTTTTTGATTGTAAGCACTTTTTTTCAATGCTTTAGTTATGACCAGTGAGCGGAAAAAGATTGATAAAAACCTTGTATTCTTAGAGCGTTCTGTCTGTAATAATGAAATTCTGTGCGCGAATGATATCTAAAGGATTAGAATTTGATGTGCAGTTAACACATTTAGGAAATTATATCAAAAATGCAAAAATAAGTTCAATTATAAGCATTGGATACAATATTTTATGTTTAGAAATATAGATACAAATTATTATTCGCTTAAACAATTATTTTTACAATAATATAACATCGCAGATTCTCTTCAGTAAAGTTCTCTCTTCTATCACTCAGAATTTGTTTATACATAGAGAAAGTCCTCTCCGCATCACATGAAGTGATGGGCGCGTATTTAAAGTTTGTTATCTCATCACTATTTAAGTTAATAAACATTTCAGGTATTTTTTTCCATTAATAATGTCTACAATTTATTAATTTACTAAAACAAATTAACATTGAAAATAAGCAAGACTATCTTTCTTTAAACTATTAGTTTTATTCTCTAATAAGAGGTGAAATTTGATTCATTTTATCATAAATTGAGAATTTCTAATAAATGTGTTAAATGCACATCAAATTCTAATTCTTTAGATAGAATTCGCGCACAATATTTCCTCATTACAGACAGAGCGCTCTAAGAATACAAGGCTTTTATCAATCTTTTTTCCGCTCACTGGTTATGATTAACAATAAAAAAAATGCAGGTTATGTTGAGTTGCCGGCGCTTCAATCAAATATCTCAAGACTATAGCTTATAAGTTATAACTAATATGTTCTTGAGTTAATCCCCTTGATTATTTTTTTAGTAATATATATTTAAAATGCTAAACTCATTACTGCACACTTCAGCACAGAATAAATCATTTGTTGACCAATAATAATGAATCAAAAACTGTTTCATAAATGCAATTATTCAGAGCTAAGTCTGCAGTAATAAGTGATGACTAATGATTGAAAGCAAAATATTCTAAAATATAAAGAATTTTAACGTCAGTTCACTTGCAATGCAGCCAAAAGTCTATTGTCGTAAAGCAAAAAAAAGTAAGTAAATCATTGGAGACATACCTAACCATTTGACATATGAATTCAATAGAGATATCACTCCCTTTACGTCCCAAATATATGGATACAAATCATACAAAAGCGAACGATTTTTGCAAAACGTCAGTCGCGTTAGTAATCGACTGACGGATTCAGTCATTTCATCGAATTTGGCCGCTCTTTCATACCATTCCGAGACTTCGGGTGCCTCGGGATCACTGCCTCGCTTTGATCTATATTCCGAAACAAGAAATCCATTAGCTTTGAGCCAATGGAACTCATTGAGGAACTGTAGTCCTTGTCCTCCGTGTTCGAAAGGCAAGTAAAACATATCAACTAAAAGGGATATGTCTTCGGGAGTCAATTGATTGCAACGGTTTTCCTCATCCAATTCAGATGAGGTCTCTGTTTGCATGTCTTCTGCGGAGTCAACACTATTTGCGCCTTTTTTTGGCACTGAATCAGGCGTTGGTTCAAAGGTTTCAGTTTTCAATACATTCGAGACATCCATTTGTGCTTCAAATGTATGTTTTGGAGAGCAGTTCGGACTCGGATTACAATCCATGGGCTCTAGGATTTGATTAACATCTTTTGGCGAAGACTGTATTGCACTTTCATCCGAGTCCTGGGGTTTAAGCTCATCGTTGGCTTCAACAAAGTCTTTGGGAACCGACACCTCTTCCCCATTCACTACAGAATCCAAAGGAATCGTTTCAGTCATTTCCAAAGGTTTTTCTTCAGTCACACCACTAGTTGTCAGAGAATTGACTGTCATTTCATTGATAGGATTGACTGTTTGGAGAACCGGTGCTAATGGCAAATGAATGAATGAATTGGAACGACCGAAAGCACTCTTAGTTTTGTTGAACTCCGACAACCAGTGATTGATAGAAATCCTGAGCGCTTTCTTTGGATGATATGAATCGGGACTCAAATGCAAAGGTATGTCTTCAATAGACCCGTTCTCACTCTCGGCCTCCAGTTTAATGTCTGCGCTGACAGAACTGAGCTGACACTTGGCATCGCTCTTGCATTTACTCCATTGCGCCAAAGTATGGATTGGAATGAAGTTCAGCTCATATTCACAGTTAGGATTCGTTAGAACACCTCTTAAGTGAGGAATGAGATCAGTGGAGCGGCCACTGTATGGGCCCAGGAATGTGCGCTTCTGGTCGTAATCATTGGCGTGAATATTGTCCCAAATGACTGGCGGTCGGCGCAACACTTCCGACAACTCCTGCATTGCTTGAACTGTAATGGTGTGTGAAATGACTTTATTCCCGGTCCACATAATGTCTATTCCGGGCATTAGTTTATTGCCGATTGTGTTCAGGTATTCTGAATTTTGAACGTTAGGAACGGCTCGAGAAGTGCAGTACTCAGTCGGACAGAAGAGAAACCGGGGTTGACCTAAGCTCTGGTAGACCTCATTCGAGACCGAGACCTGTGCGCTGGCAAACGATTGAAACACTTCTTTATCCGATTCACTGATCTCTGGTTCGATGTCATCGAATAGAAGTGCAAAAGCATTGCATCCAAAACGAGACACTTGTTCTAACTTTCGCTTCAGACAAACCATATCTTTAGGGTTTGAATAGGATATGTCCAGTCCTGGAGAGAGCGCATAGATTAATGCGATTGAGTTCTCTTTGGCCACATTTATCAGTGAACTCAACTGCTCGGCCTCTCTGTCCACAAATGCCAATAATTTCGATTAAGTAAACGCAACGAAACAATCCCTACAATACTTACTCTACTGTATACAGTTCTCGCCAGTAGGCCCTGTGCTTTAGGTCATCTTTGGGCGCATACATATAGGTGTTTAAACCGAATCGCTTTAATCTAAAGCCAATCAATAAAATAATTAAATTGTTTAGTCGTTTGTCGAAAGCAGACATTACTTAATGAAGAGGTCTTTGCGCTGGTCTGCAGTCCAGGGCCTGCCGTAAAAACCTTAAGCAATGGAAACATTTAATTAATGCAAAGCAAAGTTCAAATAATGCAAACACTGATCCATACCTTCGACGACACCACACATGAAATTATCATTGATTTCATTGATTTTCTTAGTACTGGTGTTGGAGTCGATCACTGAAACGCATTCAACCATTTTGGACATCAAATCGATATTCAGTTAGAAATCGCTTTATTTTATATATATTTCTAAATAAATATAAATATTTTGTGAAAAAAACACTAAATTATTGATTAATTAAAAGAAATAAGACTTAAAATAATATATAAATTAATTGTTTTGAAAATTTATTTAATTCGCAAACAATTCATAGTTTTTTAAAAACCAAATAATTTTACGTCAAGTGATTGAAGGAGTGGTCTATACTGACAATGAGGACAAGCGCTCAGGTCTTCACCTCAAACAACGTTACCATTTATTACATCTATTTTTGACCAATTCTTTCTTTAATTCACTCAAAGCCCAAACAATTCATTGTCTTAATTAAAATACTTTTTATAATTAGTTTTAATTAAACTGAGAATAAGTTATGCTTTGAATTGATTTTTGTATTTTTAATCATTAAATTCATTGCTTTTAAGCATACAATTCACCACTTTTTCTAATAAATATAATGTTATTAATGAAGTCTTAGACTACTATAATAGTGAGTCCAGTCATTACAAGTTGTGAGAGTGAAAACCAGATGAGACCGGTTTACACATACTTTAAGTAGACTATGTATAATAGAATAAAGGGCTAAGATTGGATGTCTTGTTCAGGGATGTGGAAGGGGGTCCTGCCCAGCCCTAGCAACATTTGTGGTTAACATAACGTCTATGGACAGATACCCATAAACTTTGAAAAACTGTGAGAAACCCCTTAAAGTGGGAGAACAGCCAAAATATTCTCCCTGGCCTTTTGGTCGTTCCACATGTCTGGTCTTGTTTTATAAGTAAATATTTTAGAAATGATATATAATTACTACAAAGTCATTGATCTAACCTTAACTTTTTTTGCAAATTCCTATAGAACTTGATGGTTAATTTCATGGAAAATATGTACTTGGGTTTTTAGTTCACTCTAAAAGGGTCAAAAGTGTACAAGTTTCATAATGTATTTTCTATAGAGCGATCACAAATTCTTGCAAATTTATATATTCCTAAAGAGACCCAGAAAAGATTTTTATCTCCACTTTTGAAAAAGGAGATTATATGGCGCCGAAGGTGTCATTTTGAACTATTATTATCTTCTAAATAGAAATTCATTTAAAAATAAACATTTTCTAATTCTCATAAACATTCCGTTATTTAAATTATTTTGCAAATTGGATCGAATATGTGATTTTGAAACTTTTAGACTTTTATATAAAATGTTTGTTTCTATGAAATAGATTTTTAAAATGTTTTGGACATCTCATGTATATTAACTAAATATACTGTTATCAAAAAGCTAACTACCAGAAAAATCTATATATTGAATAACAAAAATTCCAAAATAATTTTAGAATTAACCTTGGTTACAATCGAAACAAAGTTTATTAATTTAGATAAATATTAAACTCTATTGACTAATTCTATTGCCGACAGAGAGCAAAATTAAAGTCACTGGTTGAAATACATTTCAAATTACTATACGTCTTTCTTGAAAGCGGAGATAAATATATGAATGGTCATTCTTGTTTTAATATAGTAGAAGGGCTTAAAGGGTCAACAAGATAAGGTCATTTTCGACCTAGGGAAAGTTGGGGAAATTTTACAGTTTAACATTTAAGAATAAATTTTTGAATAAATTAAATATCGTTAATTTTTTAAAGTTTTGACACGGAATTCTAAAAGAAGATTGCTCAATTGGTTAGAATGGATATTTAATTTATAAACT
>JAQFXN010000887.1:0-18000 GCA_034693365.1 Liacarus xylariae
ATAAACCATATACAATTTTGTAGAAAAAATATTTAGTTAAAACAGATAAAAAAAATTCAAAATGCACATGCAAATGTAGAAAAAACTATTTTTTTGCCTTTAGCAAATAAATTCAGATGGGGTTGTATTTTGCTTACAAACTCAGGGGCTATTTAGTATATATGACCTTTATAATAAGTTTAATTGTTATTTTCATTGATTCTGAAACATGGGGAGCATAGTAACGCTTTATTTTCCCCTGATGCTATGATCAATAACTCTTTTTTGCCTAATTTAAATTATTTTATTAAAATAACCTTGTATTTTATTGAATAAAAAGTTAAATACATCTAGTCAATAACTTTTATTTACAAATAGTCACTACTATTATTTAAATTAACTTTTTACATTATATTTGCTAGGCAAATATCTACAGTATCTGTAAATTATAATAACCAACTTATTTATTTCTCTATTTCTTAATTATATTTAAAAAAGGTTATATAGCAACCAGCAATCTTTTTATATAAATAGCTAAAATAATCAAAATTTGTTAAGCTGCAGAACCAAAGTAGACTATTTATTACGCATGATCAATTAAGGAAACACCAAAAAGTGCACTCAATTTAAAATACTTATATAATTAGTAAACAAATAGAGTAAACAAAAAATAGTTTTATTTAATATAATATTGTACAACTGATAAAAATAAAAACCAAGCAGCGCCTATTCCTATTTCAGATCTAAAACAATATGATTTATGTAATAATTAATATTAAAAACGAAAAAAACAATAAAATATTTTGTTTAATTTGAGTGCACTTTTACTTATTGGTTAAAAAATCGTGCATTTCATTGAATATTAGTTTCTTACATATATGCATGGTAACTAGTCTACTTTGGTTCTGCAGCTTAACATTTATTAATTTTACTTTGGCGCACTTTAAAATAATTTTAAATAAACCAATGGCCAGGTTTATGAAAATAGACCAATCCAAATATATATTTCCATGATAATTTACTATTAGTACTGTAACATTAACTAAAGTCAAGTATAATTATTTGTAGTAAACAATTCATGAAATTAATAAAAAAGAGCAGTTAGTATTAAATAACAAAATAACCCCGAAAAGAAATAAATCTTGATAACAAACAAAAAATCTGTAAAAAAACTTACTTTATTTATATTGAATAAGTAATTCATTATAAATTCAAGTCTTATCGGTGTCTATCAAATCTATGCCATTAATCACTATTATTCTACAAACAGTTTGTAAATTAATTTCTTAATTCTCAGATTTTTTTAAAATTTATTATTGAAAATAAAACCTTTTTATTTTATTCTTAACATTGATATTCAATACAATTGAAATTGAATTTATTTAATTATATTTAAAGACATTTATCGTGTTTGGTCTTCAATTGTGTGCAACCCTACTGTGACACTAACCTTGGACATTATTTATAATGCTTTAATTTCAAATATAACTAGTAATTTTTTTTAAAGGATCATCATCTTCAATATGGATAATAGATTGAGCTTTATTAAATGTGACACGAATAAATTATGAAGCACATTCGTCCACCCAAGGCATTTGTTGTAGGGCACATTTACTTATTTTAAAATGATGACATTACCAATCTATTATTGTTTTAAATTATTAGATTGGTGATTAATTGCTTGGCTTTTATGTTGGCTAACATGTTGAAATTTTAAGAAATAAATTAGGGGACGTCATGTCTATCAGAGAAAGTTGGAATATAGGAGATAGGTTTTTAAGAATTATATCTCGAATGCCATGTTGTTTTCAGTACAAGATATATTATGGAGAGTATAAAGGTGAGGTATAGGTGAAAACTAGAAAAAAATTGTCTTTGGCATAAGAGTCAGGGGGAATTTCGCAAAAAATATCGATACTGGGACACAAGAAATGTTTCAGCTCTACCTCCTGATTACACCCTTGAGTAAACTGATCAAAATTGAGCGATTAAAGGTTAGAAGAAATATTTATATCATCATGATACTAACAAAGATAATTGGTAAATTGTTTTATTGCACCTGTTATTCCATAATATATTTTAAAAATGAATAAAATTATTTTAATTACTTATTGATTCAAATCTGGTTTCAATTGCTTTATCAATCATTTTCTAAAATAAGAATTAAGAAAAAAAAGAAGAAATTTTAAGGGAAAATACTTATTCTTAATTATTTTATTGTTGAATCCGGTATTCATATCGCATAGAAATTTATGACTAAATATTTTAATTAAGAACTACAACAAAAATTCTTTACGAAATAATATAGAATGAAAATTAAGATTAATTATGCACGCCAACATATTTCAAGGTAGATGTCGAATGATTTATTGTATATTTCTAAAGTTATTTTAAAATCTAGACATGCTGCATTGTTCTAAGATCAGTAAAATTTATTTTAATTGTCAGTATAACTTACATTATGAAAAAGGTTTATATTAAAAATCAGCTAGTTTGATCAGATCAGCAGTCATATTTTCTGATCCTAAGTTATGGATGTGGAAGGATGTTCAAGTTCGGAATAGCTTCCCTAGCGCTTTTGTCAGGTACCCTTATAGCTCCTCCGCGATATATCTCCTCCCTAGGCAAATTATTAGGGCTCGTGGAATTATTCACTCTTTGCAAAATCCTTAGCAATTTAACTATTTTTAATTAGTTTTGTATTTAAAAACCATCAATAAGTTATTTTTGAGTGTTAAAAATATATTTATCACACTATTATAGTCAAAAATAGACTTTTTTGAAAAAACCTTCTCCTAGACCCCTTCCCCTTTAGGCTCTCGCCAAAATATAACCCTTAACGTTTTAGACCTTCCACATCCCTGTCTTAAGTCTAGTAAACTAAAAATATGTCACCCAGAATCTGAATAGATAATGGATATTTGGTTATTTAATAATAACATTTAGCATATTGTTGCATTAATCTTATAGCTGCAACGGTCGGCAATGATGTCTTAAGATAATTAATCATAGAATGATAATTTATAAAATTAGTTTTTTATACTTGCTTATCATTAGATTTTGTCATTGTTACATTCAACTATGTTATGCAATTTTTGCTTAAAATTCAATCTGATTAAATTGTTTTATTTTTTAAGAAATTATTAATTTCTTATTTTTCAATCTTTCTACTTTTTTTTAAAATGAAAACAAAACAAAATCGTCAGAATAATGAAATTAATAGTAATAGAAAATTTATACAAATTTATAAATTTTTCATCATATAATCAGTTTTAAAAAAAGAAAATTGCCGAACACTTTCTTTGTTTAAATATTTCCAATTTTAAATCATTAATCAATTTTACAATACAGATGTGTGAATCACATCCATATCTCACGATTTTCTCAACAAAAAAACATTAAAAAAAAGAATTTAAAAATAATTATAGCAAATTAAGGTTTACGAACTCAACCATTTATTATACTTGATCATTATTAGGGAACTCAAATGCCATGGCAAAACAAACAAGGCAGTGCTATATGATATGTGACTCTCAAAAAGGGACAGAAATTGAATTAAATTAAATTTAATAATTTAAACTTATTCAACTAAATTAAAATTAATTAACTAGACTGAAACTAAATCAACTAGTTGTTTAATTTTTCCGGTTCAAATATAAATTCTTTATATATATTTAAATGAATTGATTAAGTTCATTTAATTTTCTTAACAAAGTAGATTTAGTTTTAATTTAGTTTATATAATGCTATTTTATTTGATTGAGTATAAATTTAGTTGATTTAGTGCTAGTTTAGTTGATTTAATTTTATTTTATTGATGTAGTTGTAATTTAATTGATTTAATTTTAATTTAATTAATTTAGTTTATTTAATTTTAATTGAGTTGATTTAGTGTTAATATAGTTAATTTAATTTTATTCAATTTCTGCCCCTTTTTGAGAGTCACAATTTTAGCACTGCCTTGTTTGTTTTGACATGGCAATTGAGTTCCCTAATTATTATATTAACAATATCTAATCTGCCAAAGGGGCGAGAGTAGGATATTCCATGTACATATATCACCATCTGAGATAATAAGATGAGAACATTTTAAAAATAAACTGCACTCAATTTTCGTAAAAAAATTTCAAGGATAAATATAATTTAACCTACTGTATTCGAAATAAAAGACAAATTTCATAATAATAATTTTTAAAATTTAAAATTCTAAATTAAAATAATTTAATTTTTAATATAAAAATAAAATACAAATTAAATAATAGAAAAGAAGGTATATTTTGAAATTTATTAAACAGAAAAGTATAGAATTTTTACAGTCTTTAGAAAATTAATTGATTATTCATTAATTACATTTTTTCAAAAATAAAATGAAGATTACAATTTTAGTTTGAAATAGTAGTTACTTGGTTTAAAATATTTAGATTTATAATAGATCATATTGTTTTTAATCGCATCATCAAGGTTAAAATAATTGGCCTTTTCTATTTCCTCAATAACAAATTTCTTCCTCACCTAAAGAATCTCTAAAAATATTTCAATACTTTATTATAATATTCTCAAAGCTATGAAATTCATAATTAGCATTACTATCATTGCGAAAGTCATAAACACAAATATTAAAAAGATTTAATTTCACGATAACTACAAAACTGTTAAAAGGATTCAAATTTCAAACAGTTTAATATATATATAAAAAAGAAGAACTTCTTATCAAACATTGGACACATATTTTACTATTTTATTTATAATGAATATTATAAATGATTTCATTGAGAGATCTCTGGCAGAGATTATTAATAAGTAATATGAGGGGAAAAAATAACAAACAAACATGCTCAAATACGTCAAAAAAAAGAAAGCAAATTGGTAATTATAATGGGAGAGAAGGTGAGATATAAAACAAAAGGAGTAAAACAAAATACTTTTTCATTTTAATAAAAGAAAAAATATTTGGAAAAAAATAAAAAGATTTATTGTATATTAAAAAATAAATACATTTAAACGGAAAAACAGTTCAGATTTTAATCTATTATTCAGAATATTTTAAAAAATCAAATTATAAAACACAAAAAAACAAAACTTTCTTCTCTACAGTGACATTGAAAAAACCCTGTGCTATGAACGAGAAAGCTATGAGAGAATGTGAGTGAAAGAGACATAATTTTTTACATAAAAGGTTAAAAAGAGATAACAGTATTTCTCTCTCTCTATCTATTAAATAATGATTATATCGTGAATTCAGATTTGATTTCAATAGATCTTCTCTTAAGTTATATAAAACTCTTGGTTTTCTTAATGATAAACCTCTTAATAATCCATTTACAATTTAGAAGGACCTCCAGTGCCTGCGAGAAACTGATATTTATTAGTCAGAAAAAAAGTATAGATAAGAAAATATAATTAATTTATTATTTTTAAAAAATAATATTCTCTCTCTTTTTTCTTTGATGTATCGCTATTTACAGAATATGTGGTTTCAATAATAAATTCCTTGCACTCTATAATAGTGTCTTGTTTTGTTCGCTCAGGTAGCTAAATGAGAATTTCAATTATGATCAAGGCTATCATCTCATTAACAGGATTAAATAATGCAGCATTTATCTTTTTAGAGTCTTTCTTTTTAAAACAATTCTATCCCTCTTTCTCTTCCTCCCCCTTCTCTCAGACACTTTTATCCACTATATAAAGGGTCAGACAATCTGTGGAAGTCATTCAATTCGAAGTGCAGTTTTCGAAGAGAGGAGTAGAAGAGAAAGAGTTTTCTGAATTTTTATTTGTGTATTAACTAATCATTTCATAGCTTTAAAGATGAAATTTTTGGTAATAAGAAATACATTTTCTACAAAATAAACTTAAAATGATTTCAAAAAGTTTTTTCTTTAGAAAATTAAATGATTTTTTTAGTAATAAAATTTTAAATAGATGCATTTGTCAGAAATAATATTTGTATAATATTTTTTAAAAACTTTTACAGAATTTATTTGAATTTTTTTTATTCTTTTAATAGATAGCGTTGGCACTGTTGGGTCTATTGGCGATGACATACGCCGGCGGATATGGCGGTGGCTATGGTGGATATGGCGGTGGCTATGGTGGATATGGCGGTGGCTATGGTGGATATGGAGGTGGCTATGGTGGATATGGGGGCGGTAATAGTGGAAGTGGATACGGTGGTTATGGAGGTAGCAGAATAATCTCAAGCGGATATAGTAGTTATGGAAAGGGCGGTTATGGAGGCGGATATGGCCGTAGTCTTGGCGGATATGGCGGTGGTTATAGTGGATATGGGGGCGGATATGGTGGTTACGGAAAAGGAAGTTATGGTGGTGGATATGGCCGTAGCCTAGGTGGATATGGCGGCGGTTATGGAGGATATGGCGGTAAAAGCTATGGCGGTTGGGGTGGAAGCCGTCTGATCAGCTCAGGTCTTGGCGGATATGGCAGTGGTTATAGTGGATATGGGGGCGGCTATGGTGGTTACGGAAAAGGAAGTTATGGTGGCGGATATGGCCGTAGCCTAGGTGGATATGGCGGCGGTTATGGAGGTTATGGCGGCAAAAGCTATGGCGGTTATGGTGGTAATGGCGGTTGGGGTGGAAGCCGTGTGATCAGCTCAGGTGGCTATGGAGGACATGGCGGTTATGGTGGAGGCTATAGTGGTCGAAGCTATGGTGGATATGGTGGTGGGTACGGAGGACACGGTGGTGGTTATGGGGACAAATGGTAATTTGGTCGCTGATATCATCGCAGAAATACTGTCACAAATTTCTAATTTAAAAAATTTGAAATAATTTCATTAAAAAAATCAATTTTTATAATAAGTTAAATCTTTTTTGTATAATTTTTTTAAAAAATCCATTTATTATTTGTTAATTCATTACAATTGGAATAAATTATAAAAAATTTGTTGAAATAAACTTTTGGCTTTAAGTAAATCTACAAAATTCTCTTGAATAGCGCGCGCTTGGGTTTTAATTATTGTGACCAAGTAAATGGCAAAAGTGAAGGGTTCCACCCTGAAAATCCTAATCCCAAAAATTCTAATTTATAAAATTCGTAAATAAATTTCGAATAAATGATCAGTGATGTGCAAGGATCAAAATCTGAGAGTGTATGTATGCTTTGAAATAGAGATTCAAGTCTTGAACCCTTCCCCAAAGGGTTTCTTAACCCTTACGGTACCCTTAAGGAAAGGGTTGAAGATATTTGTATTAGCATAAGGGAAAGGAAGGGAAGGGATGAGAAAAAATGATTAAGGGTTGAGAAGGGTTGAAGATAAAATGGTTAAGGGTTAAGAATGGTTGAAAAAAATTAAGTGGAGGCTTTATAGAACAAATATTCTATAAATCATTACAGTAATTATAGTGAATTCTAATATTTTACAACATTAGAGACTGTTTAACGATTATAGATGTAAATTGTTCCTTTTTTTCTCCCAAGAATTCGAGCTGAGATTAACAATGAGGGATAAGAGAAGGCTTGTAAGGGATGATTAAGATTTCATAAGGGTTTGGTAAAGATTGAGGAAAAATTATTAAGGGTTGGGAAGGATTGAGAAAATATTTTGTATTCAAGGGAAGGGTAGGGTAGGGTTGAAAAATGTCACAGAAAGGAAGGGAAGGGTCAGAAAATTTTAGAAAATTTGGACCTCTACTTTGAAAACCAGGCAAGGGTATTGCACGTTTTAATCATTTGGGCGAGTTTGACAAAGTTAGTTGTGGGTCAGTTGTGGGTTGGGTTGAGTTTTATATTATCATAATCGGCTTCAATGGGTTGACAAAAAGATTTAAAATCAAAAATATTTTGAATCACTACTAAATAATTGATAATATAAAACTGTAAAATATAAAGAATTAATATAACTTTAATTAAAAATTGAATTTTCATTGATAAATAATGTTAACTTAAAAATCTATATTTTTAACTTGTTTGGCAACAAAACAATTAACGGGTTCGGATTTGGTCGGGTTACCTTTTTAATAATTTGTGTTAGGTTGGACGGATTGGAATGGTTCAGTGGTGGGTCAGGGTTGGGTTGGGTTAGCTTTTAATCATTTGGGTTGTGTTTAGAAAAGCATCACAAGTTCAGAGCGTACTTTCCACCTTAAATAAGGAGGGTAAAATTTTAAAATTTTTTGCTTAACTCCTCCCAATTTTTGAAAAAGCTTTAATTTTTCAATCAAATTTGATGAGTTTTCGATACCCCCTCCCCCCCTAAAATTTTGAAAAATTTATAAAAGCTTCAAAATTTTGTCCTCTTTATTTAAGGTGGGAAATAAAACTTAATTGACTATTTTGGCCATATCTCGCCTAGAAAGTAGTGATCTAATAAAACCCGCCTTTCGACATCCAGCTTAGCAAGCCCTTCCCTCAATCAAATTTTTAGTTTACACTACGTTTATGGACAGATTATTCACTAATTTTAGTAAAAAAATATGAGAAAAATCCAAATATCACTCTAAAGCAATTTGATCGGACACATCCATTATATTAGGCTATATTTCCATTTGTTTGGTTGACCAAACAAAAATGTTATATACTAAACGATTTTCTAGTTCGAAATTTGATAGGCTAATATTAAGTTATTTTCGTAAATTGCTCGAATTAGCAGGGAACTTTGAAGATAAAATTTTTGAATTTACCCATAGTTTATTGAAGATTTGACATTAATTGATTGAATATTAAGCAGAAAATAGTTTGATATGAAAATCAACTAAACAAAAGCACCCACTCTTCTACACAATCAAGACACTTGGGATTGTCCTTCTGTGACATTGAAAATTCTCTGCTGAGAGATAAATATAGGAAGGGGAGAGACATTTATATAAAAGGATAAAGAGATAAAAGTATTTTTCTCTATGAATTAAATAACGATTATAACGCAAAATCAAATATTTCTTAAAATTGTCTCTTAAGTTATGTAAAACCTTTAAGATATATCTCTTAATAATCCATTTGCAATGAGAAGAACCTCCAGTACTCGCTAGAAAGCGCATATTTTATTAGTCAAAAAGCATAGATAAGAGAAAATTTTTTTTAATAAGGATTTCTCTCATTATTTCTTTGATATTTGTTATAAAATATATGTAGGGATGACCAATGAACTCAAAGTCAGGGGGGGTATAGGGTCATATTTTGGAGAATTTTGCTCAAAAATCAGAGGGCGAGAGGGAGTAAGATTAACGTAAGATAAAATCAAAAATTTCTTCCTACGGCGCAAATATCAGGGGTGTGATTTTGGTCATTTTTTGGAGGCAGGGGGGTTAATTTGGCTATACCCTCATTGGCTATCCCTAAATATATAGTTTCAATAACAAATTCCCGCACTTTTAATAGTGTCTTGTTTTATTAATTCAGATGACTAACTGATAATTTCGATTGTGATCAAGGCTATCATCTCATTAACAAGATAAAATAATGCAGCTTTTATCTATTTTTTTGTCTTTATTTTAAATATTCTTATCCCTCTCTTCATCCTTTTCTCAGACCTATTTAACCACTATATAAAGCTTTAGACAATCTTCACAAGTCATTCAATTCAAAGTGAATTCTTGAAGAGATAGAGAGACGAAGAGAAAAGTTTATCTTAAATTTCATTTGTTTATTAACTAATCCTTTCTAAGCTTTAAATATGAAATATTTGGTAATAAGAAATTTAATAAACTAATATTATTTTCAATTGATTATTTTAAATAAAATCTATTCTAAGAGCAATTTTTCAAAAAAAATTGATAAATATTTTTTAATGCTCCACAAATTTTATAGAGTTTTTTATGCTTTAATAGTTTGCTTTCGCACTGTTGGGTCTATTGGCGATGGCATACGCCGCCGGATATGGCGGTGGCTATGGTGGTGGTTATGGAGGTGGCCGAGGAGGTTATGGAGGTGGCCGAGGAGGTTATGGAGGTGGTAGCATAATATCAAGTGGATATGGCGGAAAAGGTGGTTATGGGGGCGGATATGGAGGTGGTAGTGGCAGTTCTCGATTGATCAGCACGGGTGGTTATGGTGGACATGGAGGCTATGGCGGCCGAAGTTCAGGTGGCTATGGAGGTGGATATGGCGGTGGTAGCCGAGGTGGTTATGGTGGCAAATATTAAATCGGCCACTGATATCATGTGCGCATAAGCAGGGAAAAACTAATTTAAACAAATAATTTCATAGAAAACAATCATTTTATTTATATTGAATTGAATGAGTTTTTTTGTATAATTATTTTTGAATTTTTATATAATTTTTTCAGGCATTCACAACTGAAATAAATAATAAGCAAACTATTGTTGAAATACTACCTTTTTGTTCTATTATTAAATTTTTAAAATTCTAAATTCTATCAAGCGGACTCTATTAATTCTTAATAATAATTTTATTAAACAATTTATAGTATTTATGAAAGACCTGGATTGAATGGTGATTTTATCAGAAGCATAAACTCTTTCTGATTAATGCAAAGTCATGTTCAGCTATGTTAATTTTCGTATATTTTTTAAATATCGCGGAACATTATTGAGCTAACAGTAGAGGTCATCACTAAACAGCATTCAGTATGAATATAAACTAAAGAAACAGGACTAATTTATGCCTTAAGTTATGGTATGTGGAGCACTCGTAGGGAATGTTGTTTAGTGATGGCCTCTACTGGTAGTTCAATAATGTTCCTCGATATTTAAAAAATATGCGCTTTTCAACATTAGAGGTCATGTTACTCTAATGTGTTTATTAATAGGGGATAGTAGCTAATAGGACCAGTCGGGAAAAATAGACATAAATTACAATTCTTAATTAACCATGATTAGTTCATCATGGCTCGCGATGAACGTTACCTAACCTAACCAAACAATTAACCTAGCATATTCTATAAATGTTTTGTTAAGTTATGTTAGGTTACATAACGTCCAACGAAAGCGGTGGCGATCTAACCATTTTTAATTAAGAGATAAAATTAATGTTCATTTTCCAAAAACAGGTTCATTATCTTAACACGTTTTGGGATATTAAAGAAAACCTATCAAAATACTGATTTTGAGCATTAGAAACACTTTTATTATACTGTACTGTATATTGTATTAGTATAGCTAATATATGAATCAACAGAACAACTTTGCAGATCCGCATTCTGGTGCCACTCCATAGAAATCTTTTAATGGGCCTTATCTGTTAAAGAGAATGCAATATTTCATAGACCAAACGAACTCTGATATACTAAAAATCTTACTAATTTACATTGAAATCAGAAATCTTAATATAAAATGTATATAAAGTCTCTACAATTTATTTCTCCACACATAACATACAACCTCTTACAATGCAACGCTTTTGACTTTGGGTAAAAAATTGAGGTTTTTCAATTCTAAAACATAAATTGGCTCAAATGATGATATTTGGCAAAATTTTAAGGTGTGCAACCAGTTCTAACCACCTTTGTGAGAGGGTTCTATTATGATGTTTTAGAATCCATAATTCTTGATGATATTTAATTTTTAGTCTATTAAAAATTTACAGTTTCTTATTTTATTTTATTTTATGAATATTGAACAGTATTTAAAAGAATATAAAGATTATCAATTTATTTATTACAAATTTTGAATGCTTCATTGAAAATTAATGAACTGTCAAAATATATTGAATTTTATACATTTATATATTTCAAAAAATTGATAAAACAAAATAAGAAACTGTAAATTTTAAATAAACTAAAAATTAAATATCGTCAAGTATAATACACGTCGTAAAAATCAACTGAAAACTATTTCATTTAAAATTTTAAACAATTTCTACTAGTTTAATTATGGTAAATTATAAATTAAATTAATCCTTAGTTTGTCTTCTTCAAATGTGATTCAATAAAATCTTAATATATATTGGTGCAAGTACGAAAAATGCTGTCAAAGTTATTCAACTTCATTTTGGTTTTTTAAAGGTCACCGAAACAGACTTTTTGTGCTAAATACTAAATTAATTAAACGCTCGGAGATTTTCAAAATTAAACTTGATAATAAATAACTTGGATTGTTTGAAGATCGTAATATTAAAAAAAATTAAATTTGTAATAAAATGACCAAGCCAAGATTCAATTGATTCACAGGCATCAAAAATAGCACATAATAATAATAATTTTTCTGTGTTTGCAATTAAAGGCTTTTTCACAGATATTGTTTTTTCTGTTTTTTCTATTCTTTTAAACTTTAATAAATAGATTTAAGTACTTATTTAAAGAAAATTAATTCAATTTCGTATGAATTTTAAGCTTTCAACTTTCAACTATTTACCAATATTGAGATTAATTTGCAAAAATAAGTACTTATATCTATTTATTAAAGTTTGAAAGAATAGACAAAACAATATCTGTGAAAAAGGCTTTAATTGCAAATACAGAAAAATTATTATGTGCTATTTTTGATGCCTGTGAATCAATTCTAGGAAATCAAAGTAATTTATCTTAAGTTGAATACTACTCAGAGATTATATTTGGAATAGAAAAAATAATTAAAAAATCTTTTGATTAAATCATGCACTATTAGCACGTCAAATAAAGTTTTTTTTCCTAACAGTGCCTGTTTTAATCACCAGTTAGTTTACTTATTTTAAGTATGCCAAATTTAATCTATTGTTGCACTATATGCTCTTTATTATTTTTTCACAAAGTATCAAATGCAATCTTCTAAGGGTCTGATAAAAATTTTAAAACAATGATAATATTTTAACTCCACGTGCTTTTATTTTTGCACACAGTCTAAAAGTTATATTTGAATATCCAGAATAATCCAGGTCACGGTCCAGAATTTCAAAATTCACAGATAGACCTGAGAGGTGAACTCAAATATATTTAAAATTGCTTTTTTATAATTAAATTCACTTTACCAGTAATTTTTACTGGTAATTTTCTCGAAGCAGATTTATTCGAATTGTAAAAGAATGAATAAAACTATAGAATTGTCAGTTTTAGCAAATAATTCTGAGGTTTTAAATAGAGTTTCTAAAGAAGTATCTAAAGTTCTCTCCAACATAAACCTTATTGTCGTATATTCCAGACAACAACCATCTATTTATATCTCAGTTCTAAACTTACATATTTCAAATATATTTTATCTTGTATACTTTTAGATGTAATACATTAATCCACGTGAATTAGAATTAATCCACATTAGGTGATACACAGTGTAAATATAAAAAAATTAAAAATTAATTCCGGAACTCTACTATATTTTGATCTGATTCTAGCCGGGATACTAGACAGAACACATTAAACGGAACAATGCCGCGATACTTGGATGTCTGGTCACCCTAAAGTAATGGTTTTATGAATTTAAACACGCTTTTCTTAAAACTGTTCAACTAGTAGTCCACGTATTGCTGCTTATTTGATATATTTATAACCGAAAGCTTAATATTCTTTCAAATAAATTGAAATAAAAATAATAATATAAATTTTAGAATAAAATGATTCTATTAATTAACAAGGAATCATTTCCAACTAACATTTAGCTGTCGTTAATAGATTAGTCAAAAATAAAAAGATACACTAACTATTGAGACATTTTAAGTGCGGATGAAAATTTGCTGTTTTTTCAATTGTAATTCACAAATTGAACCAAAATAAGTAAGCTGACAAAATACTAGGGTCCGCTCGAAATACTAGGTGACTGATTCTGAGGGTGAAAATACTGTGACATTATATTAATTAAGTGGATTTATAGTTTTCAAGAATCAATTAACCCTACAATATAGTCGGAAAGAGTAGTCAATAGCGCGTAGAATGTGGTTAAAATTATTCCTCTGCGGTGAGTGACCAGCGCGGCGGTGATGCCGACGGTAATGGTCAGACCAATGTTATATATCGTCGGATTTGTTACTCCAACGATATATATATTATGGGATTAATTGATTCTTGAATACCATAAAACCTGTTAAGTTATGTATTGTTGCAGTATTTAACCCTCAGAATTTATCACCTAGGATTTCGAGCGCACCCTAGTATTTTGTCAGCTTACTTATTTTGGTCCTTTTTGTGGATTACAATTGAAAAAACGGCAAATTTTCATCCGCACTTATAACACCTCAATAGTTAGTGGATTCTTAGTGGAAAATTTCTTAAGTAAAAAGATACTCAACTATTACGACACAATAGTTTTATACTAATTCAAACATCAGGAGAAATATTCCTAAAATAATTAGGTAAAAACAAGAGTAATTAATTGTACGAGTCAGATATTGTTACTTCCAAGGTTATTATAAAAATATGTTTGGATAAATTCAATAATTAATTTTTATCATAAACAATGCCGTGAAAATCTGTGATTGATGAGCATTTTCTCGTTTTGTTTAGCAAGATTAAAACAAATTATATATTCTAGGTGTTAAGATCTTTTACTTCCCCATCCTAAAATATACATTGAATATTTCAGAAAATCTCATTAGAACATATTCTGAATTGAACATTTTAAAAATTAATTTTAGTCTTCTAATTTTTATGCCAGGCTACATATTTACTAATTTATAACTTATAAACCGATTTAAATTTCCAGTTTAAAATGATTCTCCACTGTACAAGAACAAATTGCTTCAATACAAAAATATTTCAAAATATTTTTACAGTCATTTTAAACTTATTTATAACTTGAAAATATCATTATTCAAAACTTTATTGTGATTTTAAGCACTGTAAACAGGGATATACGATGGCTCACGAAAAAGGATTAATATTCATATTTATTGACACAAACTCTATTGAGTTTGTATAAATCCAATGTGTGAATCTTAATCCTTCCTAGTATACCACCGTATATCCCTGTTTGCAGTACTTAAAATTACAATAAAGTTTTGAATAATGATATTTTCAAGTTATAAATAATTTTAAAATGACAGCATTTCGAAATATTTTTGCATTTGAAACACATTTGTTTTCTTATTCAATGATTTATTTTATAAATAAATGAAGTCTTGATAATCCTGAATGAAGCCCATTAGCAAATTTTTAAAGTTAGCATTTTATAAGTTTTTATCTGAAATATTGTTTAAATATTTCTCAATATTCACATTATCATGTTTATCCTGCACAGATTTCCTAAGTCTAGTCATCACTTGTCTATACAAGAGATGTGCAAATCAGTGATTATTGAATTGAATTTTATTATTTATGCATTTATTCTTATTATTGACAGAAAACTTGAGACAGAATTCAAATATTATGAAAACATTTTAAATAAGTTTTTTATTATTATAGAAAACCATAACAACAATAAATTAGAGCATTAAAAACACTTTCATTATAAACTCGTTACAACTTATTGTGGACAAAATATAACTTTAAAAAATATTCCCCTATACCCCACTGCCCTAGACAATAATTGGCAAAATCCGTAATCTCCTAGACTCCCATAGGCTTTTGAGGAACTTCCCCTTAACGTTTCGGACCTTCGAGAGAGAGAGAGAGAGAGAGAGAGAGAGAGAGAGAGAGAGATGAAAGTATCCTCTTCTGCGCATATATTTCATTCTAAAACTTCCAATACCTGGATGATATCATTCATATTAACTAAATATTTCTAAAGCCTTTTTCAATTATATTTATCAGGGACCCCAATGGTAGGTATATCCTAAATGCACCCTAAATTTGAGATTCTACAAGAGGCCCCCTGACGTTTTTCCCTTGCTTCCATTCTGTATATTTTGTTGAGATTTTGTGGACCCCACCCTGGTATTTTGAGAACATTTTCTAAAAATTCTCCGTCTATGTCTCCTGACTCGGCCGAGGCGCGGCCGACCTTGGCGACCCCTGTATATAGTTTAGAATTTCAGCTATTTGCCTACAACTACCTGTTTAGGAACTCTGCCCATTTATAAGAATATCAGAGGTAGCCAAGATCAAAATATTCTCAGATTGCTAGAGGAGAGTGTATGTCAAATGCTAAAATAAGAAAAATGCACAGGTTGGAGTAAGATAAAAATACAAATTTTTTTGCCTACGGCGAAAAACGGTAAAGAGAGGAAGTACTTTGCAAAATCGCAAATTCGGGGATATATTTAGGCTATAGCCCAACCTTGGCGATCCCTGCTATTATCCCTATTATTATTTAAATAAGTCAATCAATTAAGTAGAAATCCTAAATTTTTAATCAGTTTAAATTTATACTTTGAATTTAATTTTGATTATTTTATGACTTGTGTAAGCTATTGAATTAATTACAGCAATCTGATATAAATATTAAAAAATTCTTACAAGTTAGTCGAGTGTATATATTGTGTGTATTCTTGCGCTCAAACATTTATTTTCACAACAACTTCTCACAGTGTCTTACATAATATAATAGTAATAAAAGTCAATTCTATGGATATTAATATATTTCTATAAATTATGTTTTGGGGAATACATTGAAAATTATTTATTAAAAGTCAATAATAAAGGTTTTGTTCAAAATTCTCAAAATAAAGTGCTAATCCATTCATTTATTACGAATAAAGTTCTGCTTAAAATTAATAACCTGCTAATTTAGTTCAAACGGAGAACAATTTAGTATTGTTAAACTTTAAGAAAGTTTTGGAAACAATTTCTTCTATAGTAATCACAACTTTTAAGTAAGTTATTATTGAAAGATATTTTCCACAATTTCATAATAAATGTGATTATTTGTTTGAGATGTGAACCAATGTTGTAATTTATAATTTAATAGTAAGTCTCGTTAGCTTAGTCTCTGAAAGTATGCCAGACTGTTGGTCAAATTATCCAATTGTGCCCTGTGCAAAGTCAAAAGTTAATTATAAATTATAAATATTGGATTAAATCTATTAAAATATAGGCGAAACTATTCTTTTAAATAGTAAGACAGAAATGTTTGAATTCGGAAATATATTTCATGTGTTGTGTTCAAAAAGCCAAATAAGTTGCTTTTAAAACTTTACCGGAATACATAATTGCAAATTGTTTAACTGTACTAAAAATTGTAAAAGTTTACTAATAAGAAAATAGTGATATTTATAAACTTTATTTTCAATTTTTGTTTAGAGATTGATAAAATTTTGAAAAATCTTTTCTGAATAACAAAACAAAACTATTAAAATAATATTAATATTTTTCTTATAAACTTATTTTATAGGTAAATCAATTTTTATTGCCTACGTTAAAGCAGGAAATTTTTATATTTTCACTTAGTGGACGTCAATGCTGGGCTGGGCACAAATCTCTAATTTACCCGCTAGAGGGGGTGAAAGTTTTAAATTTAATAACATTTTGGACAAAAATTCAGTTATTTTGAAAAATAAAAATGTCCAATTAGATGAAATATAGCATGAGAAATTGAGTGTGAATAATTTCAATATTCACATAGTAAAACTTTTCATGATATTGTAACGTTTAAAAATGAATCACCTAATTTTATAAGCTTAATTGAAACTAAATTTAACTTAGTAATAAAATGCATTTTCTATTTGAAATATAATGTATATAAAATTCACTATCAGATCTTTCATATGACTATTTTACTTCAGACATTTGGAACATATAACACCTCTACTACATTTGAGGCAAATTTGCACATTATTCTTTGTGTACTTTTTAATCTTTATCTACAGGATAAAGCAACTTATTTGGCACTATGGTTATGTTATCAACTAATTAAATGTAATAGAAATGAATTTTGCCCCATTTCGATCCATCCTTGTGCTTAATGTAACACTGTAAAATTGCTATATACAGTATAATTTCATTTATAGCAACTCATAAGTGAATCAGGAATAAGTTGCTATAACTGAATTATGCTATATGTGAATTAAGAAAATACTATAGTAGAGATTTTTAATTGGAGATAATTCAACAGTTTGAACTTAAATCAATCCTTTTTAAATAAATATGAATAAATTTATAAATTAAAATGCAAATTATGAAATTAAACACATTTCAAATTTTAATCATGTTGAGATTTAAGAAATATTAAAAAAATACAAATTATAAGCTGATAGTTTTTTAACATATTTCCTTCTGATAATTTTAAAAATAATCTAAATGTATTTGTTATTAATACTTTCGCT
>JAQFXN010000888.1:0-18000 GCA_034693365.1 Liacarus xylariae
TTCAATACCAGTTCAATATTCTTACTTATATTCAAATGTTAAAGATATTGAACATTACTATAAGAAAATATATGACAACTACTGTAAAGGTTTCAATGAAACTATTTGTGACAATTATATGGACTTAATATAAAACTAGCACAAAGTGGCCCTTTTTAAATCCCAAAGACTTTATATTACAGGTAGGCTCGGCAACGATACAAAAATTGTATAATACAATTGTATACCTTGTTTTATACAAAAAGAATTTTTGCCATACATTGTATTTTTATAACGCCATCAATGAGAAAGTTTTGTAAATTATAGATATTAATGATGTTTCTCTGATAAGTCAAGAATTAACACCAAATTAAGATATAATCTTGATAATCTTAAAAAAGGATGATCAAAGATGTTAAAGTCAAAGGGTATAGGGTACTGAATTGAGCTTGACAGCCATAGGGCGTATAGTGCTTCTTGTAAGTTTGAATAAAAATGACTTAATTTGATAAAATCTCAACTAATTCCGCAAAAATTTAAAAGAATTTGACAGAATTCAGTTAAAGTACTGTGAATTCTATAGAAACTTCACAAAATGCTGTTGTTCATTTAAGAATTTACACAGAATTTCACAGAATATTCCAAAGGCGGCTCCTTAGGCGCCGTTTTTTTCTAAAAATTGCTTGGGATAATTTGTTTTTTTACGGGCGGGTATTTTGTAATTTTTTTAAACTTGGAGATATTTTTGCTGTACTTCTTTATTGGTCACCCCTAAAGAGTTATTGAAAAAATTGAACTAATGTTTGTACTATACACTGTATTATACAAAGTTTCAACATTATTTTGGTATTTTGCCAACCCTAATCACAGATAACTTCTAATAGAATAACAAACTGTAAATTATAAATAGGATATAAATTGAATATTATCATATATACAGTAAAGAAACTTTACTAGAAAATCTTTAAAATATTATAACTTTGTTATCAGTGCGTATGGGCCCGGGGGATTTATACGACAATTTTTTATTTTAATACAGTTGGAGCCAAAATCTACGGAAGCTATTTATTGGACCTAGCTCTTAAAATATATGAAATAATTTATTTATTTATTGCGTAAAATGTAAAAATATTTCCGGAAAATTTTGTCTCAATATAATTTTTTTGTTCATTGCCCCGGGTAAGAATGGATAGGTATGTTTTATAAAAACAAAACTAGTTGAAATTTTTTGATTCTAACTTGGGGAAAATAATCTTTGTTAAAAATAAGGAAATACGTGTTTTTATAAAAATAATTCAATTGATACTTTAGCCACGGCGATTTTTTGAATTTCTCAAAATTTGAATAAGTCTCGTAGTTTTAATAAAATGTAAATAAACAGTTTCTTATTTTTTAAAATAAAAGGTATTTTCTATATATTGCAAATTAAAGTTTTACAGTTTTATAAATTTAAAGTATTTTTCTTTACAAAACTGTAAAATCTTATTCCTGAATTGCTTTTCAATATATAGAAAATATCTTTTATTTCAAAAAATAGGAAACTGTTGATTTAAATTTTATTAAAACCACTAGACTTATTCAAATTTTGAGAAATTCAAAAAATCGCCATGGCTAAAGTATCAATTGAATTATTTTTTATAAAAACACGTATTTCCTTATTTTTGACAAAGATTATTTTCCCCAAGTTAGAATCAAAAAATATCAACTGGTTTTGTTTTTATAAAAAATACCTATCCATTCTTACCCGGGGCAATGGACAAAAAAATTATATTGAGACAAAATTTTCCAAAAAATTTTTTACATTACAGGCAAAAAATAAATAAATTATTTTGCTTAGTTTAAAAGTTAGGTCCAATAAAGAGCTTCCCTAGCTTTTGGCTACAACTGTATGTCCTTATTTTTAAAATGGTATGGCTTAAAAAACCATTAAAAACATTGATCCAATTTGTAATAAAATATATTTTCTATATAGTGAAAAGCAATTCAGAAATAAAATTTTACAATTTTGTAAAGAAAAATACTTCAAATTTATAAGACTGTAGAACTTTAATTCTAAATTAATTTGCAATATATATAGAAAAAAATTATTATAATAATAAATAAGAAACTGTTAATTAAAATCTTATTAAAACTACGAGATTTACACAATTTTTAAGAAATTCAAAAAATCGTCATGGCCAAAGTATCAATTTTTTTTTCTAAAAGCACGTAACTTCTTATTTTTTACAAAGATTATTTTCTCTATTATTCTCAAAGTTAGAAACAAAAATATAAACTGGTTTTGTATTTATAAAACATACCTGTCCATTCTGACTAGAATGCGAAACGGGAATCCCTATTCCCTTCATTTTCCCTTCCCTTCCCACTCCCTTAAGGGAAAGGGAAGGGAATGGATTCTAAATATATCTCAAGTGAAAGGGAAGGGAATGGATTGAAAGTTCGTCAATAAGGGACCCGCGGATACATACTTGAAGGGAATCCATTCACTCCCTTATAATGTTATAGTGTTTAGACCTATAATTACTGTTACACAATCACAGTTTGTATGAGTTTTTGGTCTTTTTTTGCTCGCAAGAATTTGAGCTGAGATTATGTGTGTGTCTTGAAGTAGTTCGCGGGATTGAAGGGAGTGAGAAGGGAAGGGATTCTAAACATATCACAAGGGAATGGGAAGGGAATGGATTGAGAAATAAAGGCGAAGGGAAGGGAATGGATTGAAATGTTAAGACAATTTCGCACTCTAGTTCTGACCCGGGCCAATATAAAAAATATCATTTTAAGACAAAATTTTTCGTAAATTTTTCTACATTTCATACCAAAAAAATATTATTTCATTTAGTTCAAGAGCTAGGTCCAATAAATAGCTTCCCTAGCTTTTGTCTCCAACTGTATTACTAGTTTGTAATCAATGTTACGAAAAATTTTGAAAACGGCGCGTTCGGCGCTGTTTCCTAAAAATTTGCTTAGGCGGAGGGGGAACCTCGCGGAGAACCTATAATGTTACCTGAAAAAATCCCTAGGGGGGGGTATTCCGGGCTGGACCCCCAACCTTCCACTTACTTGGATTAACAGTAGATATTGAAAAATAACATTTGATGCGCAAGCGAATTGAGTTCATTTTTTTTATAACAAGTAGCTAGTTAAAATAATTTATTATCAAGTATTCAATCTATTCGAAATGAACTTTATGCCAAATATGCTTTTTACAGAGATAATCTAAAACTGGGTGATAATCTAAATCTACAAGTTGAATAATATGACAATGTTATTTCGGACAGTTTTACCACCAATTCCACTAATGGGTTAAAGTGAGAGCAAACACAGAATTCTTAAAGAATATGACATTAACTTGACTCTAACAGAATTGACATTAATGGACGTAAAAGTAGTATTAGGTAATCTACCCACGCAATATCGAAATTCTGGTTATGGTATTATAATCACTACCTCATGTGTAGAATGTGACAGATTTTCTAGCTGCTAGTGGTGCGTTTTCACGACAGAGGTTTATGCGAAATATTTATTTAGTTTTATTTGACTTATATTGTGATAATAATTTTTTTTAAGTAGCATTTAAATATATAGGTTGACTTAGTTCAATAAGATGAATATTTTGGCATTAATCTTACTATTGCCATAGTTTTGACTTGCTACTTTAAATGTAAATTCATTTTTTGAATGATGAAACACAATACAACTTTAACCCCCTTTTTTATATAGAAGGAGAAGGTGTTAGCAGCTAATTTTTTCAATTTCTACATATAATTTGGTACTGAATCAAGTGAACTTGGTCATTTTTTGTTTTGAAACTTACGCTTGAGAGACATTCCTACTTAATTTCTAAATTCTTCTCTGAATTTTCACCTAGCAATAAAATTTATCATTTCACATCGAGTTTGGTATCAAAATGACCATCTCAATGAGTATTCGAATATATATAACGTATTAGGATCAACATCATGTGTCTTGAATATTTTAATTAAATAAAAGTACAGAAAAATTCAGTTAAACCATGGTTAAACTTTCACATCACACCACTAGCAGCTAGTATTCAAACAAACAATGTACTACTTGGCGCCTAACATTTTTGCATGTGCTAAATTTCGATATCGCATTGGCAGATTTTCCACTCATTCTTATTATCGTAATTGATTTACAGTTGCAAAAATATTAAATTGATAAAATTTTAAAAATTCTTTACAAATTCTATTTGCTGTAAATTACGTGATACAGTAGAGAATGAACAAGACTCTTATTAGTTTAGTAGTTATTACAAGGAAGTAGGTCTATTTCCATTTGACCATTTCTGTTTTTAGCAACTTTCCAGGTTTATTTATTATATCTAAATATGCATTAAAAAAATTTTGGAATTCTTTTAAGCCGTACCTGATTAGGACCGGCGGATACTATTATATGTGTGGATGAAGATTGAGTTGAGGCACTGGCACTACCACTACCGCCGC
Source organism: Liacarus xylariae (assembly GCA_034693365.1). Taxonomy (NCBI): domain Eukaryota; kingdom Metazoa; phylum Arthropoda; class Arachnida; order Sarcoptiformes; family Liacaridae; genus Liacarus; species Liacarus xylariae. The sequence continues at coordinate 4,443 of JAQFXN010000888.1, forward strand.
CAACAGTAGTATTTGATATCATAATATTGGACGCCTGTTCATCAGACCTGCGCTCTTCTGCCGAATGCACTCCTGTGTCTAATTTGTCTAATTGGCTGACCTTATAAGCCATTCGTTGGCAGACTTTCTGCTCGTCTCTAACCCAACCCTTACGACAAACACAAATCCCTTGTCGTCTTCTATTACTTGACTTCTGACAGAACTCATTATCCGGACATTCATTGAGACCAATATTGCAGATGTTGTCCGACACAATCACAGGCAGTTCTGTATCTCTGTTGTAATCACTTTCTATTGCACTAATCAGTCCGTCGTCTCGTCTCTGCTTATTATCCACGTATTCGTCCTCAACACTAGAAGTAATGCCAATAAAAAAGAAAAAATCAGAAATATTTAAACATTAATAAATAACTAGTCGACACTCGATTTTATTAACAAAACCATTTATAACCATTAGTCAAAATGATATAAATAGTAAATTCCAAATGCTCCATTCTTATAAGTTCTAACTTTTGATGCTTAATCTCAGTGGTAGCCAAGGGGGAGGGAATAGCATAAATTTCTTCCCTGACTGAGTACTGAGATGTTGCAAATTTATTTTTACCCTTACTCACCCTTTACATTTTTTATATAATGGAATTTTTTATACTCTCTACTAGAGGTCACACTTTTCAAACACATTTTTTCAACACTTCCCTTCCCTTATGTAAAAAACTTAAAACCCTTCCCTTCACTTGCCCTGATTCAATTTTTGTTCAACCCTTACAGATCTTAAATAATTTTTATCTTAACCCTTACAAACCCTTTTCTTATCCTAACGCTGATTATTCCATTATATCTCAAATTTGGATTTTAGCTTTAAAAAGTAGTTATTTTACAATCATGGAGGTTTTTGATAGATTCCCCCTTTAATTATCTCTGATTAGCAATTCTTCGGAAAACAAGTTTATAAAATCGAATCTTGACGAATAATATTGTTGATTTTGATCTGTTTTAAACCTACTTTTCTAACGTATAATCGGGTGAGAATATGGACGAATCAGTGTTGTCTTCCTCGGCATTCCTTACCAAAACCATTGATGTTTTACTAAATTTACTTCCCGTTCGCTTCACGGGTTCACACATTTTCATTGAATGACAAGTGATATGAAAACAGGAATCGTTGTGAAAGAATACAACATTACATGAGCTATGGAGACAACATGCCTGCGTACATGCTAGTAGTGTTTTATGCTGGGGCAATTTTGTGAATTGACCCACAGAATTGATTCCTGAAAAAAACAATTAAAGCACAGATTCAATAACTTTTTTGTCCAAAAATATAGCAAAGTTTAAGAATTAATACAATAAAAATTTTTTTAAATAATGTACAGCTGGTAAGTTACTAGAAAAGTGAAAGTTACCAGATACTGTAATACAGTTGGTGAAAATGTAAGTATATTGAACTTGGAAATATTCGTGCGTAATTTTATGATTTAAATTGTTTATAGGTTTGAGTGACTTTATAGATTGTAAATGATGATATTTATATAATTTGTAAAATTACTAAAGCTTGGCTTTTTAAAATAATTGCTGTTAGGCTACATCAGAGGTTACCTTGAAGTACAATTCGTGAATAGTCAGTGGAATAGTTCTTTTTTAATCGCCTAGATTAACTCATTAATTGTATAAAATATGTACTTTAAATAAATTTAATAAATATGAATCATTGCTAAAATCAATGAACTTAATAAATATATGTCCAGTCACTGAACCATTGCATCATTATTTCAACTTTACACTATTCCTTCAACTCATAATTCTATCCTGTACATCAACATATTTTTCTGGGAAACCAGATTTTTACAGTAATGTTATTTGGGATTGAATCAGATAAAAATTGAAACTGAATCACATCTACTAATACAAACTCTTTTGATTTCAATGGAGTTCAATAGAGTTTGTATTAGATGTGACTCAGTTTCAATTTCTTATGGTAGTTTTGGTACTTCAAGGTAACCACTGGACTACATTAATTATTTAATAAAAATGAAATTAAACCTGAATTATTTTTTTAGTTAAGTTAGAAAAGAAATAAAAACTATCAAATTAGAAGAAAAACATATTTCTAATTGTTTAAAAAGATAAAGAAAAAATAATTTTTCAAGTAATTTAATGTTGAATTTCTTATTAAATTTTGTCTTTCAGAACTGCAGAAATATTGACACTTACAAGTTAATTAATGCTATTGAGATACAAATGTGGCTGAGATATAATGAAAATGTGAGAAAGCTCAAAGTCAATATATAAATATTTTGATTAAGTCGTTCTTTTGTTTTGAAATCAACACTTGCTAATTATCAATAATAAGCATGCTAATTAATCTAAATTTAGGTCAATCTTAAGAAATTCTGTAAAATGTATTTCTCACCTTTTGGTGTCACGTGACTAATTACTTGGAGTGGCGAATAATCACTTGCAGGACAGTTTAATTTCGATATTGATGCATTAATTATATTCACATTGATCAATAACAATTGCAATAATAATAATAATAACGTTGATAATAATGAGTTTAAATAGGCGAAATTCATTGCGATATTACGATTATGTAGTTAACTTTTAATGAACTTAAATAATAATACGGATGATATTTCTTAAAAAAATTAATTTCATTCTTTAACAGAATTGAACCAGAAAAATTCTCTTGATAAATAGATTAATTTTTTATATGTATTCATTTCTTTTCTTTTTATTATTATATAAATGGAATGTATTTGTATTTTTGGAAATAAATATTTTATAATATTTTCAAAACATATTGAATGTTTGAAAATAGCTGTTTCATCAATATTTACAATAGATTTGTAGAGAATTGCTTCAAATACAGTAGACTTTGTATGTAAGCAGAGGTGATAGGCGTTCCATTGCAATCATATTGTCATTTGAAATCCCTTAAGAAGAGACACCAATAAATAATGTAGTTCAATTTTGTTGTAGCATCATGAAATATTATTTACTGTAAAATATACAATAAATATAAGCTTGCTTAACAAATTGATAATAGTTCAAACAAAATTAATGTAATACTATTTTATCGGAATTATTTCTAAAAATGCTACTTAATATTGTAATTAAGCATGTAGTCAATTAATATGTGCAGCGTTTTTTATGTACATCTTTTTTTGAAAAGTGAAAGTATACAACATTATCAGGTTGCTATGCTATGCTATACTTGCAATACTGGTCATCATTAAATTGTTTTATTTATTTAACGATTACCGGTAATTAAAATTAACAAAAACTGCCTGTCTAGTTGTGCACACAATTGCATTAGCAAAATTAATTACCTGAACAGATCTCAATGACAAAACTATTATTGTCAAAATATAGCTCAAAGGAGTGCTAAATTTTTAAAAAGATACTATTATAGCTGTTATAATAACAGAATAATAGTTGCTAAAGACTTGCTAATCTCAAAGAATTACTCGAACCAATTCATCAATTAAGTATATATGCGTCTGGAAATTATGTGTTGGCTCATATTCAGAATAATAAGCTATAATATGCACTATACACTATACAGTGTACTATAACGCAATTATATTTATATTATATTAAGTATATTATACGATAGGAACAAAGCATGCGTTTAATCACCAGTAATATACAAAATAAAATTCTGTCTTTTCTCATCTTATTTTCAAAAAATAAAAAAGCTCATTTATTCTAATTATTTTTTTTTATTTGACTTAAAGATATTTTGATAAAAAGCCAATAACTTTTAAAATGCAATGCCATTGTTTTTGTTAGTTTTCTCTAGAAATTCAAAAGAGTTTATTTCCTGGCAACTTTATATAGTATATGTGAAATGTTGAGTGTTCAATTCAAATATTGTCATTACAGTTATATTCCTATATCTATAATAAATAATTGCTTTTAAATTAGTTTTATTTTTTTGTCTCTCTCTTTGTTAAACAATATTTTTTTTGTTTAGATATATTTAAAGATAAATATTTGAATTTTCTGATTCACAAATTGTAGTTTTGCTAATTATTTTTAATCAGTCGTTATTAGTGTAGAGACAATATAAATATACTGTTTATTAAAGTTAATCAGAGCACACAAGTGCCACAACTTTATTACATACATAACACCTAATCATCGCCAGTCAATAAAGAGAGAGGCAGTGCTTATAATATTGAATCATTCATACATACAGTCGAGACAACATAATAATAGCACAATTAGAAGGCTTCATACACTAAAAAGACATCAGTATCTTTTATTGGGGAAAATAGGGGCAATTTCAATTAAATAATCAACCTGACAATCATATGTGGAATTTACTATAATTATTCATTACATCAACATTGTAATTCATCAGGCTAGTTTCTCCCAATATAACAATATAATAATGCTGGAGTGTAGAGCATATTGGAATATGTACATAGCTGCTTATTTAGGTGGCACATATAGAATCGCCAGTTTAGCCTGACGTAGTTTGTGTATATTAAGCTAGCTAAACAACTGTTAACAAACTGGCACAGAATGCATACATAGAATAGTTATGCACTCGAAATGCTATGTTTACAGTTGAGAGACAGAAGGCTATCCTCTCCTCTCAATCAGTCACTCATACAGAGCATAGACAACTGAAAACACACGCACACATTGCCAGTACTACGAGTAAGGAGTAGTGTATGTAGTATTGGGGTTCGAATAGTGTGCTTACTATACAGTCTGTATAGTGTGAGCAAAAATGGCTGCAAATGAACGATATGTACTACAAGTATATGTCGGTTCTCTCAGCCGTCTATACGAGGCGTTGAGTATCGAAGCCTCGAAGACGACCACCGCTGAAGAGATTGTCGACTGTATTGCGGAAAAGTTGGGTTTGAAAGAGAGCTCGTGCTATGAATTGGCCGAAGTGATGGCCGACAGTGACTGTGGCCAAGACTGCAAGGAGAGGCGCATTGGCGCACATGAATGTCCGGTAGCCCTACAGCTGTTGTGGCCTAAGAAGTCGTCCAACAATGTTAATACCGGTGCCGACTATAAGTTCTGTTTGCGGAGAAAAGTTATGCAATCAATGAATTGGTCGCTCAGTTGGACAGACAGTACTGATAGTCAACTGATAAGAGACTACTTTTTGAGATTTTTATATCAGCCCCGGGACAGAGAGTATCCCGATTTGTGCCAATTGCCTGATCTCACAGAACAGACACTATTAGAAAATTTGAAGGTATGTTACAGTTTATGAAACACTCATATCTATCTGTGTCTTATGTATTGAGACACACATTAAAGTACAGATCCATAAGATTCGCACTAATGTGTGTATTGACACCAATAATATGTATATTAAAATATATAAATTATATTAGACTTGTATTAAGTTTTGACTGAAAATATCAAATTATTTTATTATTAATTTTAGTATAAAAAAGTCATTTCTGTTATTGAAGTTCAAGTTTAGAGTCGTTTTGTTTCATAACAGCAAACGATAGAGTGATGTCTAAACACATATAGAAAAATAAAATTTATTTAAATGTGTTTTTTGGAGTTTAAATATGTTTTGGCTTTTTCTTATTTTTTCTGATGATTCAGTACTCAGTACTCAATACTCAATACTCTGTAGTTATGTTTTTATTATGTATTTTAAATCTTTTTTTTCTTCTAAAACAATAATATTTTGCACAAATTCAATGAGTAGTTTCCAAAATAGTGTATACATTAGAGTAAAAACATTATTGTGTTTATTGTTTTAATTAAATATTGATAGAAAATATAGAGAGAATATCACCACTCCTGCACTTATTCTCACACCCGTTCCTCAAATGCATTGTAGGGAACAAATCCAGTGGAAAAATATCTTGTCTTTTATTCATTTGCTTTGTTTTGACAAATGAATACAAATATTTTTTTATTATAAATTTTTTTCTAATTTTTTTTTTTTGAAACAAAATGCTCTCTTTTTTCTGGCTATAAATTATTGAACTTTTGTTTCTTTCAAAACTACTCGAGGAATAAATTTTTTGTCATTTTGTTAACTTCACTACTCTTTTTCTGCTGCTGTGTATTATCCACTTTCCGGTCTCTGTGCCACTCGACATGTGTCGGTCATTATACACCATAAGTATATTACTTGTGCTGATATGTTTTTTTGGTATATGTGTCCACATAAGTGTGTGCATAGAGTGAGAGCATTTAGAAATATAAAACATTCTTTTTTTTATTATATTTCAAAACCATATTTAAATTTCAGATTTATTTTATTTTATATTTACTAAACGTTAGAAAATAAGAGAGACATTAATTTTAATGATAAATACATAACGAAATATAAATAGGAATTGGAGTTTAGAGTTAGAGAGAGAGGGAAGGAAGGTTTTATCTCTCTCTCCCTCTCTCTCCCATTCTCTCTCTCCAGGAGAGAGAGAAGAATTTTCTATTTATGAATCACATTATAATAAATTCGCATTTATTGTCAGTTAAGAGAAATATGTGTAAAAACAATATGTTTTGTATGTGTTGTTCAGAAAATCATGTGTTTTTAAATATTTATATACTCTTTGTGTGTATTTAAAAAATCCTAATTTTTCACTGATTCCCAAACCAAACCTGTATTTCCTTTAATAACTGGTATTGTTTTTGTCTAACACTTGTGAACTTTACATGTGCTCATGTATTAGAAGAATATTAGACACATTAATGACCAACAATTTCTATGATTAGGATTTGATTTATTATTTATATTAAAAAAAATTTAACCAATACCTATGAACAAGCAATAAGCTTGCTAAATCAGCTAGGCTTGTGTAATATATCATATTAAATTTTATAAATGTATATTTGTATATATTATATACCTGTAGATTTGATTAATTATTCAAATTTCAACATTGTTTAATTTTGCGAGAATTATTAAGAGAATGTGTTTGTTTGGCCCAGAATTACCGTTAAATAGGTTTTTCTGTCTGTGATCTCAATCTGTTCTTTTGTATTCTTTGGGAATCTTTAGGCACACAATGGGTTAAATTTATTTTCAAGTGGTTTATTGTTAGCCCCTTTAGAATTATTAAGTTTTATAGTTAGAAAGATTAGTTTAAAATCTACAGGTTGCTCTAATTATAATAATGCTAATTTAATTAATTATTTTTTTGGCCATAGGCCACAACAACATTTATAATACCTGTGCATACATGAGCTCATTATATGGTTTAGATTTTAAACGACAATAAAAGGTTGAAATGAGCGACAGGAAGACAGACATTTCGGTGCTATGGTATCGTTAATTAAATAAACATGATAAACTATTGCCACCGAACTATTTATTTAGATGTGAATAAATTTCAAACCAACACTACTATCAATAATAGACTATCAGTAATAGTCGACAAAGAATTGGTGAATCAGTAGTACATTTTTATTAAGAATAGGCGCAATTTACTCTCGAATAAATGCAATTCTTGCCCTGTCCAGATCATATATTTCTATTTGGAGGCATTACATTATTTCTTTTCGTCATCCTTGATCAAGTTGTTATTTGACTATGAAAATCGACCCCATGTGCAATGTCTGAGCTTTATTTTGAACATAACTTATCCAAATATATAGTCAGACACAGACAATAGTTGTGACAAATATTAACATCTCTATTGCGAAATTCTTTAATTTAACCTTTGATAATTCACACGACAGGAATCACACAGATTTTTATAAATAATATCAACGTGGGCAGATATTTCGATTCTGCTATGTGCGCCTGATATTAGACATATAAATAAATTTTAAGCCATGATTATTAATATTTCTCAATCCCCTTCTTTCCACAACTTATCTAACTATTGAAGAATTTAAACCATAAATCCAATCAATATTTCTTCACTTCATTGAAGGAACAGTTTTTATTAACTGTTAGACAAGTATTTATGTAATATAAATATTTTTACATTGAAGTACATATTATATTTATAAATAGCAGTCAAATATGATATAATATAACTGTCTTTCTCTATATATACAGAGAGAGTATATGACAGAAGTAATGTATGCGAAAATTCTCTTATTTTCCTTATTTCTCTTCATTTTTATTTTTCTTAATCTTCATAAGCAATATATCACTTGTCTGTACAGTAAAGGCATAGCTTATGTTATTATTATTCAATTCATATATAAATTCGCCAAAAATTAAAAGTTTATTTTAAAATATGTATTTATAGACAGATATATATCTATACATAAAACTATATAACTCTCTATAATTAAAAATAAAGTTTTATATGACTTTCCGACCGAATAATTAATTTATTGTTTTTCTTCCCCTTTTTATTTTGTTGTTTTGATTAAAATACGTTATAGACTTCAATATCAGTAAAATAATAAATTCAAATAAAAATACAAATTAAAAACAATTAATTTATTTATAGAAAGTTTATTGCATTCAAAATATATGTATATAAAAGTCGTTATTATATAAAAAGTCTCTTTTAATTTTATATATATATATTGTGGGGAGAGAGTGAGAGAGAGAGAGAGAGAGAGAGAGAGAGAGAGAGAGAGAGAAGTCGTTATTCTATTTCAATTGAGTACTGAAACGATAGGAAAAAATATTCTCTTTTTTTGTGAATTATATTCACTGAATATTAAGTTTAAGATAAGAAGTAATTTATATTTATTGTGCAATAGTTTTCTAATCATTTTGATTAAACAGTAGTTAAAGAGTTATTCACTTAATTTTTATTTTTTTATTGTTAAGCTTTTAATCCTATTTTATATTTCATTTAAAAATAATTATTAATAAGAGAACAACAAAAAAATTGAAGACTTCATTAAAGGTCACTTTTCACGAATGAAATACTATTTTTAGTAAATATTTCTCTCTTTTGAAAATATAATTTATATAATAAAAAATATTTTATATGTTTTAGTACTTAATGATAGACTTTTAACTGATTTTAATTGTTTATTCAAATTTCTATACAAAAACCAATGGCTTTTAATTACATTATTTGTAATTATAGCTAATTTCCATTTCTCTCCTCCCTCTCCCTCTCCACAAGTTTTATAATTTATATATAAATAAAAATAATTTCTATTCAATGTCTCGACTATTGAGAGAAAACATTGAAACAATTTTTTTCCCGTTACGGATATTGATGTTTATATATATTTCCTATCGTTACTTTTTTATGATCTAGTTAGTTTGTAAATTCTAAAAGTCACCCAATCACAAATTGCTAACAAGGATTATTTTTTCCAATTAAATATCAATTTAATTGATACGAAATTGCTAATAAATCTATAATGCTTTTAAAATTAGCATGAATATAAATTACCGTAATTAGCTGTTTGCTAATTCTAATTCTAACAAAGTGAGCTATTTTATTAATGTTCTTATTATGTATAAAATAATTTTTCACCTTGCTAAAATAATATTCTTTTTAGATTACAATAGAAAATTTAAATTTTAAATTTGAATACATTTAAAAACTAAATTTTTATTATTAATTAATATATAAGCGATAAGTGACTATATTTTTAATGTACGAGAAGGACAAGGGGGGAGAGAGAAAGGAAATAGACTGATATTATGAAAGAAAAATGCGCAGAGAGTGAGAGGGAAAGGAACCCTTGTAAGAACAATTATATACATTATAATAGCAATTAATTTGCTAACAACTATAGAGAAAATAGTGGCACAAGTAGAAAGAGAAACAAAAACAAAGTCATAAGAAAATAGTGTTTTTGCAGAGTTAGAGCCAAATAGATTAATGTTATTAATAAAAATATACTTAAAAATACTTATATAAAGATTATGCTATAATAGAAAATTGTTGTCTACGGAAAAGAAAAACTCTTCAAAGCATTATATTTTGATTTTAAGTGACAAAAATTATAGCAATTATAGTGTATTTTAAAAATAGTTAAATGGAAGTTCCAAAAAGTTTTTCACATACCTTATTGGTATATAAGTGAGCAGAGATAAAGAGGGAGAAAAAGAGTTTATATCAGGGGTAGACAAGAAAGCCAGCATGTAATTTATTTAAAGTCAGGAATAGCCAGTAACGGTCGAATCAGGTGGGGGTAAGGGGGAGGGTATTTTAGGAAAAATTTTCTCAAAACATCAGGGGTATACAAAATTCCCAAATATGAAAAAAGGGTAAAATGTAAAGTAAAAAAGTGCAAAAGTCAGGGAAGCATTTAGACCAGATCTCCTTCATTGGCGACCTCTGTTTAAAATGTAATTTTTTTAGAATGTAACTTTTATAAAATTTAACTTTTAAAATGACCTTTCACCTCCTGTGTGATTTAAACAGGTAACTTTAGAAAACATTTGCATCAAAAAAGCGGATTTTACAAAACATAATTTATTATTATTTCAATGATTTGAAATAGTTTTAAATAAAAAGCCGGTTTTTGCTGGTAATGTCACTATTTTGTCGGTTATTTTAACCATATTATTCATACCCCGTAAAAAGGTGCTAGCTTGTTGACACCTGGTTAGCATTATAATAAAATTGTTTCGAAAAATACATCAAAAGTCAATTACAGTGTATTTCAATAGTGAAAACATTAATTATTTAACTTATTCTTAAAAAAAATTAAATTCATTCATACATTAATACATTAATTAAATTATTTATATTATTAAATGTTTATTTCTTTACAATACTTCCTGTTTTTCATTCCTAGTTATATAAAAGAGAGACCGCGACTAATATACGTCTCTCACACACACACTCACACAAAACAACTCTAATGTGTCTTTCAGTAAATTATTTTTATTAGTTATAGAACTTTATAAATATTAAAGAAAATTATTATCATTTATTTTTTCTTGTTCTGCCATTGCTGTTAAACACTATTAATAAATCCATTATAGCATCACAAATATGAGGAGCCATTCATGTGTTGAAGAGTTTATGTGTGAAAACACATAACGTAACACAAAAAATAAGAATTCAATTCCTTTAGAAAAATATTAATAACGATATCAATGATAATTTTGCTCTGCCTTTAAGAAGAAATATGTGATCTGGTTATTTATGTTGCCTGTAATCGACGTTGCATGAACAAATAATGTGCTGCCGATAACCATGTTTATTTATATTTTGCTTTTTTCTCTTTCTCTCTTCTTATGCTCGTCTGTTCCGTATAATACAGTCGCACACAGTTTTTAATATATGAGCTCTTTGAACTCTCCAGTGAACAGAAACAAATATTATTTTTATCTGTTTAAACAGACACCTTATCAATGCCCTTATCTGATGTAAATAATACAGTTGGAGACAACAGCTAGGGAAGCTATTTATTGGACCTAGCTCTTGAACTAAATGAAGTTATTTATTTATTTTGTTGTATGAAATGTAGAAAAAGTTACAGAAAATTTTGTATCAAGATTATTTTTTTGCCTATTGGCCTGGGTAAGAATGGACAGGTATGTTTTATAAAAACAAAACCATTTAATATTTTTGATTCTAACTTCGTGAAAATAATCTTTGTCAAAAAATAAGAAGTTACGTGTTTTTAGAAAAAAAAATCAATTGAAACTTTGGCCATGGCGATTTTTTTGAATTTTTTAAAATTTGTGTAAATCTCGTAGTTGTAATAAAATTTTAATACTTAATACAAGGTCCAATAAAATAGCTTCCCTAGCTTTTGTCTCCAACTGTAGTATATTGCAATTTTGGAAACTCAAGTTACACAATTTTATTACGAAATGACCAATCAAGTTTTAATAACATTTGATGGAAAAAGAATTTTATCATAATTTACGCATTATGATTTTTTAGTTCAATAAGCAATCATTTTTAATTTGGTCAATGATCACTGGGAATTTTTAATCTCAATTTAATAGCTTAACCCTGGATATACGAGTAACTTAATTCTAATATAAATATTTACTTATAGATAACTAAAATATAATATTGATTGAGAGGTTCGCTCTCTTTTTTTTAGTTAGGCTTTTGAGTGCATTTTTGTGATTTTGAAAATTCTTTCATTTCTTATGAAACAAAAATTTCGCAGAATTTTCGAGTTTTCTTAGAAGTTATAAATTGATATAAAATAAATAAAATAAGTGCAGATCAGAGTCCGTATACAATTGGAGAAAAAAGAACAAATGTTAACAATGAAATCTGACTTTTCAATGATATTATAATTTTTAGAAAAATTTAATAAAACATGAATTTACTAAAAAACATGTTAAAAAGTACATCGACTGTATCGCATGCCTACTGTTCTCTCTCTCTCTCTCTCTCTCTCTCTCTCTCTCTCTCTCTCTCTCTCTCTCTCTCCTTCCCTTCCCTCCCATCCCATAAAAAAACTTTTAGTTAATAGCATTGAATAAATATATAATTTTTTGGTGAATAATCTTAAGCAAAGAGTCATTCAATTCTAGCGTCAAATTATTAACGAAACAGTTTAACAGATTATTGAAGCGTTAAATCACATGTTATTTTAGTTTTTTGTTACTATTTTTATATCTATAATGACAGTTGAATTCTGTTCACCAGAAGAAGAGAGAAGAGAAAGAAAATTAGTTAAGAAATAGAGAAAAAACGAATCAATCGATTATTTAATTAATTTTCCACTATTTTCCAGAACTGAAGTATAACTTATTAGGCATTACTCGACAGTTGTGTTGAGAGTTTCGTTAAAATAAAGTGAAGAAAATAACTGATAAATCAAATACTGAATTAATCAATGATTTGTTTTCACTCAAACGGTATTATTTATATCTATTCAATGATAAGGAGAAATAAAAAATTAGTATTTCTTTTGCCGATAATTGAATTCAAGTAATATTTAAAAAAAACTAATTTTTCGGTTTATTACTCTTTTGGCCGAAAGTAAAGATTGATTTTTTTCATTAATATTTTGCTCACTTAAAAATACTCTGTCCTTAATCTTATGTATTCAATGCTGGTGTCGAATAATTAATTTAGAAAGGTGTTTTTTTTAATTAAATTTTTTCAGATTTTATTTTTAAGTTTTTTTTAGATTTTTTTTTTATTTTAATATAATTTTGAAATTTTGTACACTTTTGACAATAATTCAAAAAACAGTTTTTTTTGATACATATCTTGTTATAAAAGAAAATAAATTGTTTTTTTATTTGTTATCAAATTTCCTTTTCTCTCTCTCTTTTAACTTATATTTGTATTGAATTAGTTTCATGAGTCAACTTATTGTCAACGCTTTTGAAAGTTAAAAGAAAATAAAGAATAATAAGTAAAAACTGGAATTAATTGGAGAAAACTGTTTTGGATTTTGTCGGCTTATATTTAAGGCTTACGAAATCATAATCATATGGTTTAAGTTTTCTGGATTATTTTATTTTTAATAGTAAATAAATAATACCCAGGATTTAATCGAGATTTGGACAAAAACCAAAAGTTAAATAACATTTTGATATTTGAAAAACCATTTGTTGCACAAACTGTTCCTCTAATAGGCGATTGGATTATAATCAGGCATGATCAATGGGGTATCCTTTTTTTTAGTATATATTGTATCGGTCCCTAAAGAGCTCAAAAGTCAAAAAGTTGTTGTGACCCATAAAGTAATTCAA
>JAQFXN010000889.1:0-17992 GCA_034693365.1 Liacarus xylariae
TTAAGAATCTACCACTCAGTTAGTTTTCATGTGATATTATATGTTTTTCAGCCTAAAATTCCAGTCTTTATTTTTCAGAATCTATTATCAATTGATTCAATTCATAGATCAATTAAGATATACCAATAACTATTTGTAAATCTTAATGTCCATTAATGGAACTAAAAAAATGTCTTCATTCATTGTTGTGCGCATGGCCGTTTGTAAGCTATGCTGAGCTAATAGTTGTGCCGTTAATTAGTTGTAAGGTATTAGTTGGATGAGTAAGATTGGTAAGATTAGAGGGTTTAGAACAAAATCAAGATGCAAACTTGTATCAAAATGCAAATAATGTACTGTAAATTATAATGTAATTAAATTTTTTGATTTAAAAAGCTACTTTTCTACTAAACAAAATAATATCTTACTGTGTTAAAAATTAGCTCTAGTACAAAATTTGTAATCAGAATATGATTTGTTTTTCATAAATCATACTTGTTATAAAGGGTTGCTATTTTCTCAATCATAGAGATACACTCGGACTATGAAATATAAATAATAGGATGATTGTTTTTCGAAGTTAAGGGAGGGGTATTATTTGTATACTTTATAAGCCTGTCATTAAATTTTGGGAATTCTGAATTCATTTGCGTTAGACTTCTGTGTATAGCATGAGTACAGTTTTAGCTTTATTTAATAATATAAAAGTTTATTCATGAAAGGAGTTTATCAAAATGATATTATTGTGATTTTTCAAACTTATTTAGTTAGTCAGTCATTAATATTGAGACAATATTCTTCACTTATTAATATTCAACAACTTAAAGCATACAATTAAACTGTAATTTTCATTTTATAAAAGTATTTCTTTTCAATTTTATAGTCAATTACTAATCGATAATTAGTAATAATTTGTATAATTTAATCCTTGAATAAATATTGGAAAGAAAACTGTAAAAATAAATTTCTTTATTAATAAACTTTTAAATTATTAAATAAAGTTAAAGCCATAATCATGCTATACACACAAGTCTACATTCTTCATTCAAAAACTTAATGCCTGCTATAAGTTATCCCTGAATTAAAAGCTATAAATCCGCTTTTTTAGAAATAGTTTTAAAACATAGATTTTATTTATTCATTTTGTTTTGTCACTAGGTTTTTTTTATATTTCAATCTGATCATGACCATGCTCTATTTTAAAAAACTAGTAATTATATAATTGGTAATACATTTTAAGAATTAAGTGCATTTAATGGAATGGCAGTGCAGTGTTCTTTCTGTCTGACCGTATCTAAGAGTGGACAGAGTCTCGTCGTAGTTGATATCGGCCGGACTGATGGCCGCAATCATAACTGTTTTACTATTTCCTCCCAAAGCGTTCTGCAGAAGTCGTGTGAGCACAGAGTCTCTATAGGGCACCTTCACATTTTTGCCCTGTGCCTTCTCGGCCAATGCATGGATGCAATTGCCAACACAGCTCAGCGACTGATTTATCGACACACCTTCTTTGAGTCGGTCACCCGTGGCCTGAGTTCCGGAAAGACGTTCACTAAAATTGTATTTAATATTTGTAGAAAATTATACAATAATTTAAATGAAAACATCAAAAAATAGATTGAAAATTGTTTTAAAAATAATTTATTACTTATATTTTTTAACTAAATAACCAAAACTTAAGTGACTTTCTTTGAAATAAATTCAGTGATGCGCAAATTTCAAGATACCAGAAGGGGACGTATTTCGGGCTGCGACGTCACAAATTTAGAATAGGAAAGGGAGGTTCAGTAGAAATATTTTTTAATTGTCTGGTTTTTAATAAATACTTGTTAATTTATTGAATATTTAAGAAAATATTGCAGAATATTCCGAAAACGGTACCATCGGAGAAATTTACTCTAAATCGGCATAGGGGGAGAGCTACAAGCGCTACCTTGCAAGCAAGTCTATAGGGGACCTGGCCAAATTAACAGGATGGTATTCCGGGCTATACTCCACTATTCACATCTCTGATATAAAGAAATATAAATGGAAAACAAATATTGTACTGATTAAAAGGCACTCTGACCTAGAACATCTCAAATGTTCTTTAAGATTTAAATGATCATTATTTTAAATTAAAAAAGGTATTTTGTTAATATCCATTTTAAACTTGATAAAAGGTAAAACTCAGATAAATTATTAAATATATTTCAATGGTATCTATGCCTACCTTCCGGCCAGATCTACCAAATTAATGGATGATGTCTTAGTGGTCTCCTGTCCGGAGATATTGCGTGATTTTTGTATTAAATTAATTACAATAATAGTGTGCGCTCTCGAAGACGTCTCATTCATATTCGTGGCCGCAATACTCCTATTAGTGGTCCCCTCATTGATCTTCTCCTCCATTTCCTTATAATTTGTTACATAAAATGATTTCAAGCCTTCGGCTAAAAGTATTTATATTTGTTTAGAAGTTGGAGAAAAATATTTTTTGTAGGAATTGATTCTTTAGTTTATTTATTGACAAAATTATAACTTTATTTTACCATAAAATCCTTTTGTCGGATGTTCTCTAACCTTAAGCCCCTTTTTCTTATTCGGTTGTTTACTGTTATTATTGCTATCATTTTGAACATTAAGCAAGTCTTTGACGATTTCGTTATATATTTCAAGCATAGAGAAAGTCACCTCCACTTTAGTTCCGTCACCTTTTTTATGTTCAATTGTCTGAAATATTTCTTCACAAAAACGGGGGACAATTCCTTTGAATATAATTATAATATAAATACAGTATAGATTAATATTATACAAACAAATGAACAAGCATAACAGATGGTATCAAAAGCTACATCTGTAATTATACAAGCAATAATTTTAATTAGGTTTGCTAAGAATGATGGTTATAGCCAAAGTACTTCCAATCTCAGATTTTCAAAATATCACCCCCTCACTCCATCTTAGCATTTTTCATATTTTGGAGTTATTTTCATACCACCTTCCCTGGCATTCTAAGAGAAATTTTTCAATATACCCTCTCCCTGACAACCCCTGATTTTGTTACATATATTATATAAGGTGAAATAGCTAATTTGTAAAATAAATTTATTCTTAAATGTTAAAATAGAGAAGAATATGTACTGTATGATTACTAAGCCCCGGATATATATGTATTTAAATATTTATCCGGGCTTTAATGATTACTAACTAAACTGCATGTCTAATGAAATGATACTTTCCACAAAGCTTCTTTTCAATTAATTACTGATAGATAATGAGTTATCAAATTTGTAGGAAAGTGTCATTTCAGTTAAATATGAATCATTGATAATTCTTTTACTGTAAATTTAATAATTTTAACCTTTATTATTTCCATATCCAATAATGGAATAGGACTTTCCAGAGCCAGTCTGTCCGTAGGCAAACATAGCTGTATTATATCCCTCCCAGGCATTTCTCAATAATGAGTGACCCAGGTCTCGGTACACAGTCTCCTGTGAATGGGAATCAAATATGAATATAAAATGAATTAATGGGATTTCTATATATTTATAATTAAGAATTTTCAATAGGCTATCAATTGTGTATATAATAATTATGTCTAACTTTTTGATATATGAATATTCAAACGACACAATTATTTCTGCACTCATTTATCATTTTTACACATTTGCTAATAAATGGTAGTAATGTTATCTCAATTTATTACTTTAAACGGCAGTAAAATTAAAATTTTTAGACAAAAATCTGAGTTTTAAATCAAAAATAACTTTAACTCATTTTTACTGTAATTAACTGACAGCTAAAGAATTCATAGAATTATTGCTTTATTTTCTATTGAAATATCAAAAGAATTTAATAATATATTTAAATGACATTAAAGAGTATTTAATTCACTAAATGTCATTAGAATTCTGTTATGAATAGGAATTCTAAGAACTTTTATTAATTGTTAATCAATATTTTCAAAGTTCTAGGTTTGTAGTGTTGTATTAATGTATATATTATTGATATTTTGAATCATTGAATCAATAGCTCATAGCCTGACCTGATCTGCATATTTGAGCCCATTTTCATGTGTTTCATCTGCAATACAGAGGCCATTATCTGCTTCAGTGAAGCCGTCGTGAGACCAATAGCTATAATCAAAAGTAAACTTTTTGGGACTTTCCGTCAGATTCTCGACACTGAATAGTAGTGTTGTATTGCCTTCCATTGCGATAATTGATTGTGCATTTCGTTGTCTTTCTCTCTGATTGTAAACATTTTTAAACAGTTTTTTGTTTGTCGTTAAGGAAAATATATTATTAAAACAATCCTTTTCTACCAATTATTTATATAAAAAGTTTTGAAATACTAAAGAGAGGGGTACGGGAGGGAGGGAGGGAGGGGGAGAGAGAGAGATGGAGAGAGGGGGAGAGAGAGAGAGAGATAGAGAGAGAGAGAGAGAGATCCAATTCATTTAGTATTCGTTGAATATATAAAATATTTATGAATTTAATAATTAATAAGTTTGTTGTGTGTATTGTATTCTCAAATGTGCATTATTTCGGATGCGCTTTCCTATCCATTTGGGTTATATGAATGGTGTCAAGTAGTCCAATGTGTTTGTGCACAAAACAATCCCATCTTCTGTAAGAGCAGTCATTGCACCCATTTTTTTGCATATTAAAGTTTTTTTTGGGTTTAATATTTGTTTCAATGGATTTATTTATTTAATTTTTTGTTTCGCTTATAAATTAGAGCAATAAAAACACAAAAATTGGATGAATGTTAAGCTAATGAATTGTAACGAATCAATAAATAATCTATTTGGTGCATGCTTAAACTAGACATTTATAACTAATTGATTAGGCTTATGTGACTCTAATACCAATATTTTATAAAACATAATCTGCATTTCATTTAATTAGTTTTCAAATTGTTTCAAATTCTTATTTAATTAAATTCTTATAAATTAAAACTATTCAAAAATATTTATTTTTTTAAAGCATCTAAGAATTTAATTTACTATTATTTCAAATAAATAATTTATTTTCATTTATATTTATTACATTATTGATATCTAGTGTAATTATATTTACTTCAGGGGTAACCAAGGTCGGCATAGTCAGAGGGTAAAGGGGTAAATTTTCTCAAAATGCCAGGGGTGAGGAATACAAAATTCTATAAGATGAAAAGAGTAAAGTAAAAATAAAAATATTTCAAGTAAATCAGGGGATTATTTTGCAAAATCTCAAAGTCTGGGAAGTATTTAGGCTACATCCTCTTGGCTACCCCTGAATTTAAATTAAAAAGAGAGTTCAAATACTAAAATGAACCAAACAAACTAAAATACTAATTTCAAATCTCAAACCCTTACAAATTACTTCAACTGAAATTATTAAAGCTTGGAATTGTTTTGAATTTAAAAACGTAAATTTTTATTTTTCATATTATTTTTTAAAAATATTTATCAATCTAAACTTTAGATCAGTGCTTGCCTTAAGAAAAAGTTAGGGGTGTTCACAACTAAATAAATAGATTCTATGTGTATTCTATCTGAAAATACAAATACAAACCGAAATTCAATAGTGATGTTGAGATAATTTTTTTTGGCACTAAAAGTAATACAGGTAATATTTAGTTTTGGTCAGTAGCATTTAATGGTGGACGTGTTAAATGTTAAATTAATTTATAATTATTTATTTGTTCGTAAATGGAATAACAAAAATGTAACTTGTTTAAACATAAGTTTTTATTACCGGTATATATATTGTACTAGTAATTCAAACAAGTTAAAAAATCATCTAGCATTACCCAAGCAGTACCCTAAGGATAACTATAATTATAATCAAGAATAATGAATTAGCTCAATTCATATTATTTTAGTCAAATATCCCTTAAATTGAAAATCTAATGAATCAAAAAACAAGTCAACTAAAATCATAAATTATTGGATCCTTAATTATATATAGTATAAGTATAAAACATATTTTGACCTGTTAATATCTTAAATAAAAAGTCAATTATAATAATAATATCTTTTTGTGAAAAAATTAATGAATTATAATGTATTTATGGTCAGATGCCATTATTCTTTTATTTGTTTATTTCTATTATAATGCAACTATTATAATTGACTTTTCACTTAAGATATTAAAAGTTCAAAATATTAAATATGTTTTATATTTATATTTACTACTACGGAGCGACCAATCCGTCGATTCTCTCTGGAAAGAAACTTTCTTACAAAGTTAATTTATCCAAAAATTGAACCATTTTCTATTGTATTTTTATTAGTAAAGAAAGTTGAAATGTAATGAAAGATCACACACTAACGAGTTTATGAATAATTATAAATGACTAAAATTTTGGACTAAATATTGATTCTTAAAAGTTTTTCTTCAAATAAATAAATACATTATTAAATTTCAAAAAATTCAATCATTTTTTTCATTCTTAATAATAAGATAAACTTTCATTTAGTCCTATAGTAAGTAAGTCTAAATGTTAAGAGTAATATAAATATTTTTATCATTCGACATAATTACCACTGATTTTACTAATCTACCAGTACAGTAAAAACTGTACTAAAGTTTGAGTTTTGATGTAAAAGTGAACCCACTTTCAACTGCCGGATTGCTCGCTCCGTAGTAGTAATTAAGGATCAAATAATTTATGAATTTAGTTGATTTGATTTTTGATTATTCTGGTTTTTATATTTAAAGGATATTTGATTAAAATATTATGAATTGGGCAAATTCATTATTCTTGATTACAAGTATGACTATAAGGATCAATCTAACTATAAGTAGTATAGAAAGAAAAGATAAAATTAGGTATTTATAACTACTGTATAAGTAAAATTATAATTGTGGTCTTGAGTAAAAAAAATGTTAATAGTTGGTGATGTTGATCTCATAAAATTAGTATATTAATAGCAATATTTGCACAAAGCTACATGTTTAAAAATAAAAACATTTTTCTTATAATATACATAACGATTCCCTGCAAATAATCTGATGACAATATTATTATTTTTGGAACCCTCCTAGTACATCTTTATCTCTCATAAAACTTTGTGATATACTGTATATTGGTTCAACAACACGGTTATTAAATTCGGGTTTGTTCTCATAATCTTGCAATCTCTTTATTTAATTGTGAACACCCCTAACATTTTCTTAAATCAAGCACTGATCAAAAGAGTTATTTTAGTCATTTTGCCAAGAAGTAATTTAGATATACTCCCTGTGCATCTCTACACTAAAATAAATATTTTATTTTATTCATCAAACCAGTAATCAAAGTCTTGTTTGTATTCTAAATCATAGCTTAGTTTTCCAAAAGCTTATATAAACTATTATTCTTTAAGAAATTCATATTAAAAGGATTTAGCAAATGATTACATTACTCACGATTTAACTAATGGCTGAACTATTTTTTAAAACTAAAATAAATTATTCATTTTATATATATTATTCATAGATCTATTAATTCTTTCGTTTATACAATAAATAATATTGTATTTTGCATAAGAATCCTTATACTAGATTGCATTAAATTCGGTGATTATTAAATAATTTTTCTTCTTTTTTGATCTTTAAATAATACAAAAATAATTTTTTAAAAACTAATGATTTCATAGAATATAATATTTTGATTAGAACTTTAAAATTTCATTCAATTTATTGAGAATGCATTGAATGCATTGAATGTGTTTTATGTTAATTTTGATGTTAAACTCAATTTATTTCAATATAACATTTTCTCAGAAGAGTATAATCATTAGTGACTCAAAAGATATTATGTTATAGTTTTGAATTGAAGAGTAGCCCCAAATATAATAACTACAGTTACTATAAAATAAAAAATAAGGTAAAAATCTAATAATAGCTTCTAAAGGGACGTTCCCGACCACCCAACACAAAGAATGAACGCTCCATTCAATATTGCACTTATTATAAGCAATAATGTAAAAGTGCGATATTATAATACCTGGATTGGTGTATACGCTTGGAATGCAAACTATTTTTTAAACTTATCCAAAATAATGATAGGACAATATAGTCAGGGCACATACATTTAGTGCTCCAGATAAAAGCAAAATTGGAGTGCACTGATTGTTAAATAATTAAAGAATACTTTTAAAATATTTAACCCATGTTTTATTTAAATTTTTTGTGTTTATCGTATGATTTTTTCATTTTTTTTCTTTGGATTTTTTATTTAACTATGTAAATATTATCTATTTTAGTATTCTCTGAACTTTCTCCTACAATATTGGAGGTTTAGAAATGAGTATGTGAAAAATGTTTACTAGTTCGAAAGATTTCCAAAATATTTCAAGATTTAAAATTGATAATTTGATATTTGCTATAAGAACAAGCTCATTATGTTTATTTCAAATAACACTTTCTGATTGCGTATAAGAATGAAAAGTCAAAATCAAATTTGCAAACTATGCTTCTCAAAAAGGATATTTATCGAGTTCACCCACTTTCAATTATTATTAATTAACTTTGTCAACACGTATTTAAAATCTTCACTTTTTTCTATTGTTTAATGAGAAACGTATAATTTCATACCTACCACGATATAAGCACACTGGTAGTTTCATAATACCTTAGATAATTACGCACTATATGCATGACTCCTAATAACTACAATGGAATAGTTACATCAATGACAAATATACATGATAAAATATACACAAAATAGAATTCTAATGTCTAATATAATTGTTGGCAAATAGTTCAGGGGTGGATTTAGATTGCATTATATCTCACTCTAGGATTTTTATTCTACATTATATCTATAATAATATGTTTATATTTAGTATAACCGTTATAAACCCCTAAACTATTGTATATCCGTTTGAAATACAGAATTTCTCTTTGATTTTGTAATTTTATTCAAGGGACTAAATTTTAGTCATATAATACAGTAGTTTATATAAATCAACAAACAATTGTGTTGTCTTTTCATTAATAATTCTGATAAAGTTTGCACTTTTTATTGCATATCAAGAAGATTTTGCATAAATAATGATGAAAAATAATAAAAATAAAAATTAATAAAAACAACACAATTTAATTCAATTGATTCAACTAAAAAATCGTAATGAATATTCATAAGCTGTCTGCCCAACCCATTTCTACAATTATTTTCATATTCAAGTCCTCCTTTAACGCCAATATATAGTGAGAGAGTAAAACAATAATAAGTTATAAATTTTAATTATTTTACTTCTAATAAATAATGACTGAAAAATGTTACTAAAAATCATTTAAAAAACCACTGCAAAGAGATTTTCATAAAATTAATGCTAAGTTTCACATGCATTGATGGGACTATCATATAAAGTAAAATATGCCTCAATTATGACTTTAGTACTGTATATATATTATCGTATCTTTAATTTTTTAAAAGCTCACGAAAGTTAGTTAATATATTTAGAATAAAACTTAATGAGATGTGGGCACAGATATCCCAGCAATTATTATTTTGCTGATGAGCCCAGAAATTCAACAAGAATGAACCATTAATATATATAACTCCGCTTTTCTAGAAAAATATTAAGTTGAATTCATATCCCATAGCATTATCATAGTTTCCCATTCCATAGCATTATCATAGTTTCCCATTCCATAGCATTATCATAGTTTCCCATCCCATAGCACTATCATTGGTTCCTATCTCATAGCATTAAAATAGGCTCCCATTCCATAGAATTATCATAGTTCCTAGAAAAAATTAAGTGGTTCACTGCATTTTAATTAATATAGGTTTCCATTCAATTGGAGGCTCCCATCTCATAGATTTGTCATGAGTTCATATCCCATTGGATGATCATCTAATACCGTTGCATTAGAGGCTCCCATCCCATGGGATTAACATCGGTAAAAGTAAATACATTAAAATATATTGAAACAGTTTGGAGGGGCGGCGATAATCATATCGACAACACTACCTGAGATTGGGTGGTTGGTTGGTAGGGCGGCGGTGGGGGAGTGAGGTGCAAATGAATCTATATACTCCTTTTTCTTCGAGCGGAGTTAAAAAAAATCCATCCTTGACTCCCACCTTGACTTCCGCCCTCACCTTAATTGTTGAATAGTCAACAAATTTATTGTTTTATCTCTTAGAGCCCAACAATTGTTTTTATTATAGCTGTAAAGTTGAATATTTGGCTCTTTTTTATAATGCATTTTTCACTCAACACTCTTATGATTTATATTTCTTATGTATCTCAAGGAAGGCCAGCACTCCTTTCCTATCCTAATAATCAATTTGTCCACAAAAAAAATTCAAGTCTTAGTTTAAAGCGTTGACACATCACTATCTCATTTGCTGTTGCCTTACCTTAGGTTTTGAAGAAAAGTTATTTTTAGTGTTCTATTAATTCATAAAATGTTTATTTTAAAATTCAAATTCCTTAACAAAAAATCTAAATAATAATATCCGCTTTCAATCATTTCTCATGCAATGGTTTTAAAAGTCAAATAAATCATGAGTTTTGATGACTTTTTCTACTATTTGTTAGATTAAATGTTTGGCAAAAACATAGGTTTTTATGTGACAAACACTATAAATAAGATGATTGACGAGTAAACCCATTCTCTTTGCACAGCATTTATTCAATCTTTTTTGTATAAAATATTCATTTTTACCCCAAAGTAGAAAGAATATAGTTTTGTCAAACTGTATATTTGTTCGCCCCCTCTCTTCCCAAAAACATATTTCTATGAACTATTGCTTGAATAGATTTTATATTTGCTATTATTGCTATAAATATGATAACCAATTACGAGAATAAGAAGAAAGTTTCCTAAATTTATTTAACCTATCTTGATGATAAATTTCCAAATAATAGTTGAAAAATTGAATAGTTGAAAAATGGAAAATGTCCAAGGATAATGAAGTCAGAGGCAGTGAGATATAAATTATGTGCTAATTATTTAAAAATTCGGTTTTAACCCTAAAACTGACATTTATGTGATAAATTCATGGTGATTTTGCCCCCTGGTGAAACTCCTCTCACATTGTCAGCTCTTAATTAATTGACTTCAAAGTAACATTATTTGTGTTGTTGTAAAACATTGTATTTGTACAAAGTTTTAATTTCACAGCAATTGAGGATAAGAAACAAATACAATATTAAATATTATAAATTAATTCTATTGTACTCCACTGTACTGAAAATTTCTACTCCATTTACAGTAGAACTGAATATAGACTCACAAGTCAGACCTTGTTTTATAAATCGTTGATTAATTTTTTGATTAGAATGAGAGAAAAATAAAGTTCATATATACTAATTAAATTGGTTGGCGCCGTCGCCACAACCACACACTTTAATCTAATACACAAATTGTCGAGATTTAGTATTATATCTTGATTTTTTTGGTTGCAAACAATTTTAAATCAGGAATTCATTTTAGAAATAAACGAATCAAAATATATGTTTGCATTAAATGCGTGAAAAATTAATATTTCTTTTCTGTACATATTTGCTGTCAATTGATTGTCGCCTCAGATAATTCAATTCACCTCAATCTCTACAGACAACTAACTCTCTTTGAACACTGTGTTTAATATCCCCGAAGAAGTATTTTCTTAATTTTCATAAAATTCAAAATTCATTATTTTTTCAAAAAAAAATTTTTAAAATTATTATTATTATTTCTCTTTACACTAATTGAGTGAATTTTATGTCTCATTTAATTAAATCGAAATTTTTTTTCTTTTAAACTAATTATTTGTTAATTTTCTGGATTAATGTTTAAAATCTATCGATCATTGCATTCACAAAAGTCGTCACCAAATGCTAGAATTTATCTTTTGTCACATTAAGAGCATAGACTTAAACAGGACCTAAAGCTCTTGTAAGTTATATCTGAGGGCTTAAGCCTATGGGGAATATATTTTGTGTAATTTGTTTTATTATATAAATTGATTCTAACATTTAATTAAAATAAAATTTAATTTTTATAATAAATTAATTCATAAATTAATTTTTCAAATTAAGTAAAAATAACAATAAATTGTTTAAATTATAAAATGTTTTCAAATTTAAATTAACTTTAAGTTTACAGAAATTAAATTACTGTAAATTTAAAACTTTTAATTGATTTAAACTGGGTTTTAGCAAATTATTTTAAAATATAATCTAGTTAACTAAATGATAACTGAATCTTAAAAAATGTCTATTTAATTGGGGTGCTCAATGGGGGGGGCAAATAGCCAAAATACTCCCCCCCCTATGATGAAGAAACAAGAATGACCATTACTACATATATATCTCCGCTTTCGAGAAAGACTTATAATAATTTCAACTGTATTTCAACCACAGTAGCCACATGTTTGCTCTATTGGAATCTATATTCTCCTTTTCTTCGAAAGCGGAGATTAAAAAAAATAGGACCCCTCGTCTAGAAAAGTTGAGAAAACGGAGCCGAAGACGCCTTTTTTGCAGAATATTCTGTGAAATTCTTAGAAAAATAACAGAATTTGTCAGATTCTGTTAAATTCTTGTAGATTCTTTTGTCAGATTTGATGGAATTCTGTCAAATTACGTCGTTTTTAATTAAATTCTGCACGATCTAGGTGATTCAAAATACCCCCTTTAAACCCTCTGTGTCACTTAACAGTACCCTATACCCTCGCTGACTTTGAGTTCGTTGAGCATCCCTACTATTTAATACTTCAGAATTTCTGCTTTAATTGGTTCTGGTAAACTGTATAATAGTTTACTTTTTTAATTCATTAAATCAATTGCAAGGATTTATAATAACTTTGCCTAAAGTTAATATAAATTTAATACTTCTTAATATGACTTAAAATGTATGATAATATTTCAGCATCTTTTGCCAATGTATGACAAAATCAATTATAAATCTATGCATTTTACTGTTGATTATATCGAAAAGCAAAACAATAGATAAGAGAAATAGTGTTTAAAGAAAAAAGAGTAATAATTAGTTTTGAGACTAATTGGAAAATTTAATTTAATAGTAAATTAAAACATTTGTTTGATTAGATAAGTTTTGAGAACTTGAATCCGAAAATTATTTTTAATTTTATTTTGAATTAAGACTTTAAACCCCAACAACCGTAACAGTACTGGAATATCAAATTATATATCGAAAGCATTCAAAGTTCATTACCTATCCTTCAAATTGCAATCTCTATCCAAAACGTCTGCCGTAAAGCAGTGACCAAACCTGAAGACTAATGATTTCCATTTAGATACAGATATTTTTCAATTCTTACCAATTTATTTATTAAAACTACGCTCTAATGATTGCGTTTGACTGAACAAGAAGTGGATTTATGGGATCAATATATTTGGTGAAACATTTTCTTTTCTTATCAAAAGTAATTATTCACTTAAATAAAGATTAAATTTAAGAGAAAAAAATAGTAATTTTGATCGGAATTTTTGAGCAGTAATTCTCTAATTTTATTGTTTTTATTGATAATTAAGCTATTAAATTCTAAATTTTATAGACCACTACTTAATTAATAAAGAGTTCAGAAAATTTTCCGACAATTAACAAAATATTAGACAAAAATATAAAAAAATACATTTTATTTAAGTACTTCTATTAGAAATTATTTATTTCACTGTCACTTCAGTGGCCACAACGCCCTGACATAAAGAAAATCTTCAGATTTGAAAATTTATAACAAAGACTTGACAAATTACAAAATTAAATGTACAAAAAGTTTATTATATCGGATAAAAGATCACATAATCATAATATAAACGCAAATTCACTTTAATCTCAACGTCTTTTGCATAATGTGTTGATTGCGAATGCGATTCTTTATCACAAACTTATCGGTACTGTATATACATTTATATAAATATTCTATAAATACTGTAAGTTTCAAATGAAAAATTATGTTTAAATTCCAACTAAACTCATAAATATTTTTCTTTTTTCCCTGAAATAAAATGTTTGATTTAAAAAAAGAAAATCCCTTATCATTTCATTTAAAATACTTCTTCATATCGACTAAATAACTATTAAAAAATAGTTAAATTATTTTATATGATATCTATTACCAAAAGAAAATTTACTTATCATTAAATTTCAATTCTGAACAAAATTGATGACCGATTTATTCATTCGGAAAAGTTTTGAAGTCAAAAGAGTCTTAAAATAAGTCTTATATAAAAAGATTTCATTAAAACATTGGACTCTCGTTATTATCATTGAAATATGTCTTCTAATGAATCGCTGTTTATGACTCTCATTATGTTATAAATTATCAATAATTTATTTTCCTTTAATATATTTTTAACTCTAAAGTAATTATTAATTAAATAAAAAATACCATTTTCTGGAGATAACAAAACTATTTCTTTTAAAACAAATAATATATGTAATAAAATTTGTAGCAATTAAAAGTTATGCAAGAATATTAATTTTTACTTTTTAATGTTAAATAATTTCGATTTAAATTTTTAATCGTTTAATAGATATAAACAAGTCAATTTATAGACAAAACACATTACATGACTCAAACATTTACAACCAAAATACTGCCTGTCTCCGAAAATAACCAAAGTACCTCTCCTTGTGATAAAGAAAAACTAGTTGCGGAATTTTTGAGAATTTTGAGAAAACGGGGTAGGAATCGCCGTTTTAGAATATTCTGTGAAATTCCGTCCTAAATTCTTAGAAAAATAGCTGAATTTTTTCAAATTCTTACTAAACTTGACCAAGTTTTGTTAAGTTCTTATAGAATTCATTATAATTTGCTTGAATTCTGACAAATTCTGTTAATTTCGTGCAGAATTAGTCAAAATTCGTTTAAATTACGTCTTTTTAATTAAATTCTGCAAGAATTTAAAGATTTCAAAATACTATTCTCTATACCCCCTGTGATTTTGAGGATCTTATTAGTACCCTATATCCCCTGACTTTGGGCATTACTACATTAAGCTTACTAATGAGTTAGATTCTGATTTGAACATTTTTTTCTCATGTGTATCTGTCTTCCATCAAATCAAAATCAACCTCATTAGTAAGCCGTAGCTTATGCTTATGAATAGCACATGTCGATTCTGATTTGATGGATGACAGCTACATATATTTGCAAAATCATTTATCTAAATGTATATTCAATTTAAATGTCTTTTATACTGAAACTAATGTTAAGATTAAAGAAGAAACTATTGATATTTTCACATTTTACATTATTCTCTAAACATTTGGTCATCTTAAACAAAATATATTAAGTTGTTTTGTTTTCATAAATATTAAATAAATGAAAAGTTTTGGCAATTTAAATGTTAAGTAAAATTTTTTATTTATCTTTAACTCCTTATGAGATTTAGAGAGAAATTTTAGCAAAATAAAATTGGAGTAAGTTTCTTTTATTCAGTTTAATTCTTTGATACTTTGGCTTTAAATTCATTTCAACTCTGAGTTTTCAAGAAAAATCGCAAAAGTTATCTAATATTTTGTTAAAATTCTCGGAGATATTTTCAACTATTTTCAAGAATTAAATGCTACTTTAAATAAACTCAATAAACAATACTCAAGATTTAATATTAAATTAGAATTATTAAATTGAAAATATCTATTATATTATTCTATCCATTCATTGATATCTCCGACTATTTATATTGTGTTTAAAATAATTTCAAATTAATTACATAAAAATTGTGCTGATTCCAAAAATTTTTGACTCAAAATATTTATACCAAACATTTTCTCAAAGCTCTTTATGAAATTCTCTGATTTCAAAGTTTACTTTATATGAGACAAAAATATCGTTGAATAGAGAGAAAAAAGCAGAGTTTGAAGTATAGCCCCCAGCGATCAGTTGGTGGGTCTTTGAGTCTCTCTATTCATCTAATGTTAAATAATATAATACGATTGACAGTCGGACACAAATACTATTGATATATAAGTTATATTATCTAATTATTAGACAATTTGTATTCCTGTGCAGTCATTTGTTGGCCAATAACTTATCGAAATAATGATAATATTGTTTAGTTTTATAAGACATTTGGTGTCATTCAAAAACACATATATCTGTTGCACCCGTAGAGATGGCAACAAATTCTAGCGATTTTGTCGGTTCTTATTTCACATTTTCATCTCTAATGTCATCTCTTAATGAAAATAATGTTTAGATTTTTATTTTCTAAAATTTTAACAAAAAAGTAATTCTCAATAATCCCATATAAAAATTAATTAAATTTCTATTCACTTTAATTCAATAAAAATGAGATAAATTTTAGTTCAAATGTTAATTTATTTAAATTAAAGGAATTCTTATAAGATAAGTCCATAAAATAAAAATTTCTGTAGTTTTTTCTTTCTTAAAATTCTTATTTTTGAAAACACATCAGATTTGGATTATCGATGAGAATACAGAGTATTTTTTTCACATAAGTCGTGAAACTTATTATATAAGTTATAGAATTACTGAATGATTTTGCATTTATAAGATTTGTACTCTACCTATAAGTCCTATAGATATGTTAAACTTTGGCCACAAACACATAATCTGCTTATAATAAGTTTAATACTCAAATAGTTATTAATAATACTTAAATTGATGGCAAAGATGTTGATTGTGTTGGCAATAGTGTTAATATTGATATAATTATTGCCTCCAATACTACTTATGTTAAAAAAATTTAAAGTTTTTTTTTTCTTTCTAAACGTTAAGTCATTTATAGAACCGATTTAAGACAGAGCTTATAGAGGGGCTGAGGGGCTGGGCTTTAATGCATGCAATTTATTTTTGGTCCTGTCATTAGTAACTGTTGTTTTGACCCATTAATTTCAATCGCAGCAGGAATTTAAAGAGGCATTCAATCAGTGTTTGAGGACTTTTTTGGCATATCTTTAAACTTATTATATTTTAATGTCTAAAGACATGGATTTTTCAAAGAAAGCGTTTGAAAAATATATACTCTGTATATATTTTATTATCAACTCGTTTTCAATTATAAAATTTTAGACAATTTTTTAAAAATTAGAATCTTATTTACAATTTTATGCATTTTATCAATTTAAAATTCAGATTATTTTTGTATAATATTCCAGTTCGGGGCGGTTTTTGGCCACACCTTAGTTGTCATTACTAATTAAAAATTTTAGATACAGTATTACAAAGAAAACAAAATTAATAAAATTGTTTAATTAGTGAATTTTATTTTTTTGAATTCAATATTTATAGCACTTGTTTGATATGAGTGTTAAAAAATAAGATTGATTCCGTATAAGTTTTAGTCAATTCAATTGATTTAGAACTTGATTTTTTAAATGACTTTTCAGTCTTTATTGCGTTAATTTGTCAAATGATTTGAAAAAGAAATTTTGTCGGTTCTGATGAATAGCATTCCACACCTCTTCCTCTGGAGATTTATATATTGCTAAACACAACTAATAATCCGAAACCCATTCACACCTCCCTCTCATACATCTTCTGGCATTAAGTTTTCAAATTCGTTTATAGAATTTTCACATTTCTTAATAATTATCTTCAATTTTACTCAATTCAACAATATTTTAATCAAGTATTTTACATTTTTGGAAATTTATTTTAAAAACGTTTCTTTCATTCCTAATAAAAAGGTCTCATACAGTACTGTCTTTTTAAATGGACAGAGCAAGAGTTTATTTTTACTCATTAGCTTTGAGTTTTTTATATTTGATTATTCTTGATATTGATTAACATTAATATCAAATAATTCAAAATAAAAAGTTGGATATAATGTCTTAATATGAATGACTATATGTGACTATAAGTTCATTCAAATTAATATTTTGGCTATCGGTCACAGTTTAGTCAAACAAAAAAAACTAAAAGCTATTGAGTGAAATTAAACTTATGCTCCGTCCAGTTTAAAAAAGAACGATAGTAAATTATTATATTTGTCACTCTTTCAACACAAAATATTAGCAATAAATAACTAATAATCTCAGCATATTATAGTACAGTCTTCCAGAAATTAAATGGCACACCAGATCCGGCCTTTTCTCAGTTGTCCATATATTGTTAATCAATAATG